>CM057456.1:790757500-790912500 GCA_016271365.2 Neoceratodus forsteri | reverse complement strand
AAACTGTGTTTTTTTTTGTTTTTGTTTTTTGTTTTTTTAACTTTGTGTTTTTTCCTCCCATCTCCTCTTGGTGCCCACTCCTTCTGTCCGCTCATTTCCACCACTCCACCTTCTTGGGATCTGCCCCTAGAGTGCCTCCTTCTCTTACCTCCTGCACAGCAGGGTCTGTCCCTTCTCGGTGGTCTTGGATGGAACCGGAGCGGCTTTCATCTAGGGCTGCCGAGAGGTGTTATATTTTTCTCCCCTTTAGTCCCCTACCCTCAGACGTCCGGTGCTTGGGACGTATGTCCAGAGGGGTGGCGTGCTGACGCATGCCTTACCTCTCATGCGCCGTCCAATGTCTCCCCTTCCCGACTCCAAGGAACGGAGCCACCTCCATCCCTTGCTACTGCCAGTGCTTCCACTGGCTTGAAGGGATGCAGAACGCTAGTGTGTTCTTGGTCTCCCACCCCTGAGGGAGGAGAGCATCCGCTGGGACGCTCAATCCTTCCTCTCCCCTGCCAACCCCTGGCCACCCGAGTCCATTCCCAAACCTGGGTTGCCGGCGTGGCGCAGGTGTGGCATACAGTGCCTCAGCCCTCAGTGCCACTGGGCCGGCCCAAACTGTTTTACTGCTGCCTGTACTTGCAGCTTCCCCTCAACCGTATCACACAGTAAAAGTAATTTAAAATCTTGCTGCCTGTACCTGCAGCCTTTCTTTAGGCTCTGCCAGAAACACTCTCACTGGGGCCAAGCACTATGCAGGGCACTAGGTAATTAGGTCCAGGGTGTAATAGACAGGAAAATAGGGCAGAATAGATTGGCCTACTTTTCCATTTTGCAGACAAACTGTTTCTATGGCTGGGCCCCATTATCCACACCAACTCAATAACCATCTAAATTATTAATCTCTTTTGTTAGACATTTTGTTGTGAAAGGCACAGTGATCCAAAGCTCATTTGCAAATGTGATCATGGAGCACATGGACGTTAAATGACTTGCTCAGTCGCACAGTAAGCAAGGGTGGTTGTGAGTTTCAATCCCATGTATGTTGGTCTCCAAGTTTACAGTTTGATACTTTAAGCTAGGGTACAAGGCCATACATCTATCTATATCTTAAAACGGGAGGGCTTGTGAATGTTTTTATCTTTAAATCTGTGCGGCCTGGCCCATTAACCCCTTAATGTTTTCTCAGTTCCTTTCAAAAACATTAGGATGTCAACTTTAATTAGGTTCCAAAAGTCAGTTTCGTAAAGTATGGAGAAAAAACAAACTGTCCAGAGCCATCTTGCAGGTCATGACCCCAAGTCATACAATGCATCATGGGAGTTGGTGACGTAAAGTTGCAATTTGCTTTGTTTTCAACTCCATTCCTTTCAGATTTTCCCAAAGGTTGGTAGTTTTTACTTCATTGCCAATGTTCTTCCTCCAGTGCTGGTACAAATTAAATTTAAAAGCTAAGTGCTTTATTCTTTTATGGGGACACCATACAACATGTGTGAAATGCTTTCACAAAGTTTGGTTTTGTTTGGCAGTTTTAACTGCTTTTAATCTGCTGGGTTTACAACTGTTTCGAAGTATCAGGACTCCATTGCATTTGCATTGTTTAGAACTTCGCACATCTCAGTATTCTGTGCAGCTAAGATAAAACTGTTTTGCAACATGTTTGGTGGTTTTAGATGCATTTTAGCTGCTCTTTGATCCCTGACCTGCTCAGATCACATTTTACTGTTTGGTGCCTAAGCAGGCATGTCTATGTGGCACAGACATCAGAAACTGCAAGCATCTGTATAGACTTTTTCACTTAGCGGGCATTCATAACTAAAGTACTGCACACGCATTCAAAATAAAGTTCCTGAAGGAGGTTTCATGTTGGAGTTTATCTGCTCTTTGAGCTAAGTAAATACGCATCTGTCTACAGACAGCAGCCATTCTTCTAACTCTGTTTGGCACAATGGCTTCTCGTAGTCATATTCAAGGCACATACAAAGAATCTGAAAGCAGTTAATCCAGTTACACTTGTTCTAACCTGTCTTTTAGTTCAGTGCTAAAGAAAGCAGCATTTACAGTATGTGGGTTATTCTGGCTCACTGTTTTAAACAGGCCAGGTTTAGCTCTATATCGAGTTCAAACTTACTGTATATAGACATGTGCTAATTTTAATGCTAGAAACTGACTGCTAGCCTTTCACTGTTCTCTGTAACAAGTCTTACTGTGTCCTTGTTGATTTGATATGTATTGTGTGTTTTGCATACAACTTCTGTGATGTGGAACCTTTGTAAAGGAGTCTGGCTCAAAGGTACTTTCCGAATCCTCTATAAATAAATAAAATAAACTAAGCTTCACACTAGTAAATTTAGGCACATATATCCTATTCTTGTTCACCTATGAAAATGAAATGAACCAAGCTGAAAATAAAGAAACGTTCCATCACCAGACCCCAGATGCATTGTATGACTGGGGTCTTTTTTAATACATCCAGACCCCTGGGCATCCTTCAGGAGTGCCCACACAGATGCTACCCCAACTCCCGACCTGAACCCCCCGCTTCTCCCAGGCTCTCTTCCCCCTGACCGACCTAGGTAGGCCCGACCCCCGGATCACCTCCAGGGCTGGTTCCACCCTCCCCTGGCAGTCAACTCCTAAGTGTGAAGGTGCCTTACCTTCAGTCATCGGGTCGGCCATGAACACAACTGGGTGCGCTTGGGCCGGCATTGAGATGTGGGCACTCCACTGGGGCTACTGTCATCTCACAGACGGTCTAGAGGATTTTTCCTTTGTTTCCCCAGTGCAGTCATGCAATGGTGTCCAGCGATATCCCCTGTAGACACCGCGCTCTCATCGATTTCTGTTCCTATGCAGGAGTACCCCTGGTCTTCACCGGGGTCTCTACTGTGCTGGAATACCCTGGATCCTCCCCAGGAGAGGAAACCCATCCAACGGACACTGATCCAACTTCCTCTGCCGACCCCCAGCGCCTGAGCTCGCCTCCTGAACCCGGTCGCTGGCGAGGCGTGAGTGTGGCATCCAGCACCTCAACTGTCAGTGCCACCAGGCCAGTGCAGTATGACTTGGGTCTTGACCTACAAAATGGCTTTGAGCAGTTTTCCCCCCACACTGAAAGCTAAAGTTGACATCCTGCTGCTCTTGAAAAGAACAGAGAAAAACAATGAGGGATTAATGGTGCAGGTTGAACAGATTGAAAAAGGAAAATCAGTTCTCAAGCCCTTCCCTTTTAAATAATTAGATATCCATTTGTCTATCTGTAATGTCCATCTACAATATACACAGTGTATCTAAAATATGTTTGACTATCTCTCCGTTTCTATCCTGTAAACGTCAAAGTTTACTATGGTATTAAATTAGCTGAGATTTATAGAAGCATCATAGCCAATCTGCATCTTCTCAACTTGATGGGACAAATGCTTTCACAATCCTTCTGACATTACAAAGGCCCTGTTCAACATTCATATCAAGGTAGTTTATCACAAAGTTAAATCCTTGTAAAAAGCACAGCAAAAACATTTAGATTTAAAACTTTTGTCTACATCGTACATACAATGCCCAAATTCAGATCAAACCACTCATCACCACGCACGAGGAAGAAAAACTTCCAAAGCCCTTTTGTTGCTTTGCCTCTTGTGAGTTATGGCTCTAATCCCACAGCCATTAAGATAAAACAAATACTGAGTGCAGTCTTCTCTCTCTATATATTTTACACTGTATATGCAAAGCATGGTTCAGACATTATAATCCACTTACTTTTCACTTCTTAGATTTGGGCAATAGTTTTCCACAACATGCTTTATTTGATATTTTCATATATTATGTAGGCACAAATAGACAGAGTAGATACATACATATTTATGCAACAGGCATCTGCATAAACAGAGTGTGATGAATCCATGTATCCGAGTCATTGTGTACATGAATGTATTTATACACACAATTGTGATGTCAGCCATTTATAGACAGTTTTTTTTAATCACTGCTCTATTTTTCCTCCTGTGCAGCCATCACCCTGCATTACATCCAGCATCCGCTCTGCTTCCCCTGATGACCCCTGAGGCGCCCCACACACACCAGCTGGCATATGCTGCTGTACCCATGAGAGGGACTCCCCTTAGTCCCCGCCCTGCCAGGTTCAATACTGGTGTGCCAGGTCACCCCCGGGCTGCCACTAGGCTCAGGAAGCTGCGGCCATCAAGCTGCCGTGGGTGATGCTGCTGATTTTCTTCCCTAGTTGTTCCCCAGGAGTGCAGACATGCAATGACATCTGACACCGACGTGCTGACATCTGCTGCACTCCTCCCTCCATTGTACCAGCTCTAACAGTACCTCCGGGCATCCCTAGGGGCCGCTGCAGAGTGGTAGAAACCCACATCCCTCCCCAGTATAGGAGAGCAGTCTGCCAGATGCTCGATCCTATCCTCCCCTACTGACCCATGATAACCCAGGCTCGCGTCTGAACCCGGGTCACCAGTGTGACACAAGGTGTGGCGCCCAGTGCCTAACCCTCAGCGCCACCGGCTGGCCCCTATGCACATAGTTGTGATGTCAGATTTATCCACATTAACCATATTCAAATGTGAATAAACAAAAATGTCAGCATGGTATGGTCAGTCATGAAAGTTGTTCAGCACAAGTATATCTACAAAATAAGTGGCATTTCATTTTAGATATCTTTTAGATTTTTTTATAATTGGCAAAAAATGCAGAAATTTAATTTTTTGACAAACAAATGCAAACAAACGAAAATAATAGCATGGTACTGTGAGAATGAAGTTTGTCCAGCACAAAAATATCTACAAAATGAGTGGTGTTTCATTTATAGATACCATTTAGATTTTTTATAATCAGCAAACAATGACAGAAAATTCAATTTTTATTCACTTTTGTGATGAACAACTGCCCCACTTCACTAAAAAGAAAAACAAAGAATTGTGCATCCAACTTTTCATTATGTACTGGTCATAATGTAAAGTTAGAGCATCCATAGCAACCACTTAGCAACCACTATGCTAAGCGGAGCTACATTGGGAAAACCACAGAAAGTTGATGTAAGGTTACATTAAAAATTAAACAATTTAACACAAAACTCCTGCACTGTCTGAAAGGATCCCTATTGCATAAATGAATACATAACAGGGACCTTGTGGAATACATGATTTATTTTCACTCGAGCACCGTTTGACCTTGGGTACCTCATGAGGTTACCCAAGGTCAAACAGCTCTTGTTAAAATAAATCATGTATTCCACAAGCCCCTGTTACGTATCTCTTATAAATATATTGCAATAAACTTCATTAATGCTCCAGTCAGGGTAAAAGCGATAAAAGTTGTGAAATGCTGAGTTAGGGTTTCCAACCCTAACACCCCTCCCCTCAAAAAACAGGCAGGAGAGCAGGTGTAAGGTGTGCCTTGGACTTCTCAAGCCTAAAGCTCATCCCATTCTCAAAGTCTACACATCTGACCTTATTTACAGATGGAATTGGTGAGGAGTGTTAGGCTTGAGAAGCTTATACACACCCCACACCTGCTCTCCTGCCTGGTTGGGGTGGGGGGGTTGTTAGAAACTCTAACGCTACATTTCCCAACTGTTGTCACTTTGACCCTAACTGGAGCATTAACTTTTTTGCAATATATTTCTTATTTTGAGATAGTACAACTGTATCCTTATTTGGCTGTGGGCAGGCATGGTCCTTGGACCCTGTGCTCATGTATTTTGTTGTGGGAGCATCCGATGCATTTTGCTGTGGAAGCAGGGTCCTCCTTGACATACATAAATTGGTCATATATTGTTTTAGAAAAGACAATTGTCTCTTCCCTGGTATCCAGTGGAACACCCCACCCAAGAACTGTGCTTGCTCAGTTTCCTATTAATTGTAAGTCAAGTGGCACCCCACCTCCCAATTCTCACCTCCAATTGTGGCCAGTTTCAATTAATTGTAAGTGTACTTACTACGCATACATAAATGTGTTATATATTGTTTTAGAAAGACATTTGTCTCTTCCTGGTATCCAGTGGAACCCACCCCACCCAACAACTGTGCCCAGTTTCCCATTAATTGGGAGTTTATTGCACCCTGTTCTCCAATTTCCATATATGTTTTACCCTTTTCTCATTGGTGTTCAGTGGTCCCCCAACCTCTAATTGTGGCCAGTTCCCCATTAATTGTAAGCATTAGCGCCCTGTTGTCTAGTGGCACCCCCACCCTACAATTTTTCCAATGGCACATCATAGTTTTCATTGGTGTCAGTGGTATCCCCACTCTCCAATTTTTACCCCTGCCAAAATGTATATCCCTGGTGCCTAGTGACACCTCTCACCCCGCCATTTGTATAGATTTTTAACATATTTCTTGCTGCCTAGTGGTACCCACACCCTCTAATTACCCGCAACCTCTATTGTACCAAATCAGTAGCACCTCCAAATGTAGGTCCCTGGTGTCTAGTGGCACCAGTTACCCTCCAATCCCTGAATTAGTTGTAATTTATATCCCCCACTGGTGGCCAGTGGCATTCCCCACCCTTCCATGTAATTGTCAACCTGCAAATGAGAAAACGGTCCTGCACAGACTTGATTTCTTTCAACCTGAAAACAAAAAATGTCCACTGATGATCACACCCACACCCTCAGCCCAACCTCCCACTGTGCACCGGCCAACCCGCACCCCCCTCAGCACCCCCACTCACCTCGAATGGCCCCACAGTGAGGATCCGATCAAGGACACATCTTGCTGCTGGAACCGGCAATTGCTGTATGACAAATAAGGTAACTACAGTTCAGTTACCTTATTTGTCATACAGCAGTTACTGGTTCCAGCAGCAAGACACATCCTCAATCGGAGAGTGGATCTTCACTGTGGGGCCAGTTGAGGTGAGTGTGGGGGTGGGTCAAGGAGGTCAGATGACGGGTAGGTGCGATCAATAGTGGACATTTTTTTCAGGAAAAAATCTAATTTGGTAGGTTAACAATTACATGGAAGTGGAGGGAAAACTGGCTACCAGTGGGGATACAATTACATTTAATTCAGGGATTGAGGGTGAGGGGTGCCACTAGACACTAGGGATATACATTTGGGGGTGCTACTGATTTGGTACAATTAGAGGGTGGGGGTACCACTGGGCAGGAAGACATAAATATTAAAAATCTATACAAATGGTTGGGTGAGGGTTGTCGCTAGACACCAGGGATATATATATTTTGAAGAGTTGGGGGGGTACCATTGACACCAATGTAAACTATAATGTGCCACAGAAAAAAAGGAAAATTACGTACCTACCGTAATTCTTGATCTTCTTGGACGAGTCTCCACCACTCATTCACACTAGTGGGATTGGCGCCGGAGGCACTAAGACCCATCGGGAGCAAACTTTTGCTGGAGGGTCGTGGCGACAGAGACGGCGCCATGAAAGACACGCCATGAGCAGCGGCTCGAGCGGTAATGACCATCTCGCCACGACCTCCAACCGCCTAGCACTCTTTTTACCAAGGAGGTGCAGCGAATCAACTAAAAAGGGTAAACTCAACATTAAAAACGGACATAAGATAGTCCGTATGACCCGTGTAAGAAGGGTCAGCAAAGAAGTCCTCACGGCCTAAAGATTTGAGGGAGTGAAGACCAATACAGCGGTGAGCTCGGGATGGAGGGAGGTAGAATGAGTGGTGGAGACTGCCCAAGAAGATCAAGAATTACGTAGGTACGTAATTTTCCTATCTTCCTGGACATAAGTCTCCACCACTCATTCACACTAGTGGGAGAGTACCAAGCTGATAATCCCCCAAAAGGGCGGCAGGAAAGCCAGAGCTCACGCGTCTAAGATAGAAGCCCATTAAGGATAGTTCTGCCGAATGCGGAATGCCGCCTGGCATGAACATCCAGTGCATAGTGCTTAACGAAAGTATGCACTGAGCTCCAGGTAGTGGCGTTGCATATATCTGCAATTGGAACATTGCGAATTTCCGCTAGGGATGCCGCGACCGCCCTAGTAGAGTGAGCGTACACTCTACCTTCTAATTTAACTTGAGCCATGGAATAGCAATGACGAAGGCATGCCACTAACCATGAAGAGATACATCTAATAGCGACAGGTTGACCCAGCCGGGTGTCGCTGAAAGAAACGAACAGTTGCTGAGTCTTGTAACATCCTGGTTCTATCTAAATAGAACTGCAAGGCTCTCTTAACATCCAAGGAATGAAGAGCCTGCTCCCCTTCATTTTGGAAATTAGCTAAGTAAGCGGAAGTACCAGAGGTTGGTTCAGATGGAATTCTGACACAACCTTGGGAAGAAATTTAGGATGAGTACGGAGAACTACCTTGTCCTTATGGAATACAGTATACGGAGGGTCCGTAACCAGTGCATGTATCTCAGAGACCCTGCGGGCTGAGGTAATGGTCACCAGGAAGGCAGTCTTCCAGGTAAGAAATTTTAACTCACAGGTAGCTAAGGGTTCGAAAGGCTTCCGAGTGAGCATGTCCAGCACCAGGTTAATGTCCCAGGCTGCAACTGGACGCTTAACAGGGGTCTGGTATGGAGAATCCTTAAGAAATCTCTTCACTCATAGGTAACTGAGCCAGAGTTAAGGAAGAAACCGCCCATGGAACGCTGAGATGGCACTAAGGTGAACTTTAACTGTGGAGTATTGAAGACCTAAGTTTGATAGGTCCAAAAGATACTCCAGAACCTTGCCAGGAGGACAGGAAAGGGATTCCAAGAGGATTTTGCACACTAGAGAGAAAACGTTTCCATTTGGAAGCGTGATGCTGGTGGCTGGCTTCCCAGCAGCCAGAAGGATGTCTGAGACTCTACGAGACGTTGAACCGATTCACTTCTATCTCTTCAGGAGCCAAGCATGAAGGTGAAGTGATTTCAGGTTGGGATGGACCAACGAACCCTGAGTCAGAAGACTGATTTGCAAAGGAAGTGGTCTCGAGAGGCTGCCAACATACTGTTGAGTAGAGGAAACCATAGTTGCCGAGGCCAGGAAGGAGCAATGAGAATCATCTTGGTCCCTGAGACTCGAACTTGAGGAGTACTCTGGATTAGAGGAAGTGGTGGAAAGGCGTAAAGAAGCTTTTGTCCACCGCAGCCTGAACGCATCCTGACAGAAAATGCCAGGCCCTGGATTTCTGGAGCAGAAGAGAGGCAGTTTTATGCTGAGTGGGGATGCAAAAGGTCCAGGTCTGGAGTCCCCACTCTTTGAACAGGGACCGAGCTACGGCTGGATCGAGAGACCACTCGTGAGGGTCTGCCTCCGTTCTGCTGAGGTGATCTGCTAGGGTCGCTTTGTATACCTGGCAGATAAACCGCTTGAATCAGAGACTGTGCTCCAAGCACCACTCCCACACCCTCATTGCTTCCCTGCAAAGGGGATAAGAATGAGCACCGCCTGCTTGTTGATGTAATACATCACTGCTTTGTTGTCCGCTTGAAGGAGAATGTTCTTGTGACAAAGGACATCCTTCAGAGCTCGGATTGCATAGAGGACCGCCTCATCTCCAGGACATTTATGTGGAGATGAGTTTCAACTGAGTCCATACACCTTGAGTGTGGAGGAGAGACAGTGAGCTCCCATCCCATTAGCGATGCATCTGTGTGATGGAGATCTGATGATCCGGGGAGCAAAGGGAATCCTTCCAGGAGATTGCTTTCTTGAGACCACCAGGTGAGAGACCTCAAGGGCTCCGCACCTTGATGGGATAAGACTGGGGTGAGAGGTCGGGACCACTGAGTGGAGAGCATCCACTGGGTGGTTCTCATGTGCAGTCGGGCCAGAGGGACAGTGAAGACCGAGGACATGAGACCCAACATGCGCTGTATCGGAGAGCTGTAACCATTGGTTCTCCCTGATGTAACGGGCTACAATAAGGATGTCGAGTCTTCTGTCCTCTGGAAGGAAAGCCTTCGCTGAAGAGGTGTCTAGAAGCGTCCCTATGAAAAGGAGCCTCTGGGAGGGTTGCAGTTGAGATTTTTTCAAATTCAGCAGAACTCCCATGGACGTGAGAAGACGAGAAGTCGTTTGCACGGCTTCCAAAGTCCCTTGGCCGGAAGGGCTTGCTAGAAGCCAATCGTCCAGGTAGGGAAACACTCGGAGTCCGACTTTCCTGAGATGCGCCGCGAGAACTGCACAACACTTTGTAAAAACTCGCGGCGCCGAGGATAGCCCAAAGGCAGGACTCTGAACTGATAATGCTGACCCAAAGCTACAAACCTGAGGAATTTATGTGGGTCGGTGGACGGGATATGCTGGTAAGCATCCTGCATATCCAGAGAGGCCAGCCAGTCGTGGTGATGCAGCAAGGTAACAGGGTACCTAGGGAAATCATCTTGAATTTCTCCTGGGAGGAATTTGTTTAACTTTCTGAGGTCTAGAATGGGGCGCATCCCCAGATTTCTTTGGAACCAGAAAGTAATGGGAGTAGAACCCTGTGTTTCGTGAGATGCGGGGCACCAGTTCTATTGCCCTGTTGTTCAGAAGGCCCTGGATCTCATGTGAGGAGATCTGATTGAGAGGCCGACAACCTGGGTGTCGATGGGAGGACACCTGGGGGTTCCAAGAAATTGAGAGAGTAACCTCGCGAATTATCCAAGAACCCATTTGTCTGAGGTTATGGACTTCACTGGTTGTAGAAGTACATCAGACGACCTCCCACTGGAGGAGAAAGTTCCACCGGCAGAGAGGATGGAACTTGGGCCAACGACTATAAGGTAGCTGGGAGCTTTAGGTCCCTGCGCTTTCTGCTGCGCCTTCTTTTGAGGTTGGGCAGGTTGGCTTTATGGAAGCTTCCCCTGCCTCTGCCTCGAAGGACTGACGACCACAAACTGACGCCTGTTCACATGCCCCCAGAGGGGCAGGCGGAGGTCTGGCCAACTAATGGCCGATCTAGTCTTCTGAGTGGCCTCTAAGGCTTGCTCCACCTGAGGGCCAAAAAGAAAGGAGCCATCAAAGGCAGCGCCATCACCTGCTGCTGAGCATCATTCGTGAAGCCAGAAGTACGCAGCCAGGAATGGCGCCGAGTACAAATCCCCGCGGCTGCTGAGCGAGAAGCAGTGTCGAAAGCATCCATGGCGGCTTTGACCTGTTGGTTATTGGACTCAATACCTCTAATAACGGTCAGAAGAAGCTCTGACTTGGAATCCGAATCTGGAAGAGCTTCAACCATTCTTTTCATAGAGTGCCACAGGATATACTCATACTGAGAAAAATAGCCTTGATAACTGGCAATACGATACTTAGAGTGGAGGCAGCAAAGACTCTCTTACCTAATGTATCAATCTTACGAGACTCTTTGTTAATAGGTCGAGCTGTAGTAGTTTGAGGAAGAACGACCTTTGTCATTCTCTGCCAGGACTACAATAGATCCGCAGAGGCTTGGGATGCCAAATGGGACGATCCTTGGGAGCTGAATACTTTTATCAATGGATTTAGCCACTGAGGAATAAGAGCAGGGTTATTCCATACCATTTGAGACAGCGCCTCAAGGAAGGCTGAATCGGAGGAGTCAAATCTGAGGGATCTCCGGCAACGAAGATACTGGAGTCTTAATATCTTCCCAGGATCGATGTCTGTAGTCTGGAGAGAAAGAGTGGATCCCAGGTTCTTCAACAGAGACTTAAGGACAGGTCCTCACCACAGGCTCTGTAGCAAAGAAAGATCCTGTTTCCTCCACTTCATCACCCAACCGAAGGTCTGGTCAGGCTCAACATCATCTCCTGATGGTCCAGAAAGGACTGTTTGGACAGGAAAGGAGTGAAATTAGGAGAGGAGGAAATGGCAGAAAACAAGGAGAGTCCCTGAGGATGCCGGCGCCGAGACGGCAAAACGGGCTGAAGACGGTATCGAGGAGGCGACGGCGTCAAGAGGCACGCGCCCTCGCGAACGCCTTCGGCGGCGCCATGATGACGCCGCCGCGACAGCTGCGCGCTAACGGCGCCACGGACGACGCCAAGGAACGGCGCCGTGGACGACGCTGGCTAACGGCATCGCAGACGACGCCGCAACGGCGCCGCCCGATCCAACGGCATCACCGGGCGCGCCATGAGACAACGCTGCGCCACCAACGGGCGCCGAGATTCACGCGGCGCCGCTTAACGGCGCCGCAGAAGCCCGGGCGGGTTCAAACGGCGCCGACATCGCCACAGACCCTGCAGAAGGCGCCGGAAAAGCCCCGGGAACCTGGAAAACAAGAGAAGGAAAAATACCAGGAGATAAGGGCATCGGTGAGGCCCCCGCGCCGCAGCCATGTGAGGGGGAAACACCTAAGCACGGAGTCGCTAGGGACCAAGAAGGCGCCGCTACACTAGGAAGGTCCAACCGCCCCTACCTGATCATTGAGGAGCCCGAGGGCCCGAGGTAACCGAGCCAGGCAGAAGAACCAACCTCCGAGCCCATCGCCTACAAGAGCGCCCACTGATGAAACTGCTCATCTGGAGCCCTACCTATAGGCGGGAGGGCTCCGATGTCGAGGACGACGATTATCGGAAGCTGGCGACTCCAAGAAGGAGACCGCAATCAGCAACGATAACCGACCGTCGACGCGCGCAGACATACCAGAGGGCGACTCGAGAGATGCCTTCTTTTTGACCTGGGGTCAAGAAGAGCTCGAGGCCACAAACGCCGAGAATGCGACCGCTTATTTTATGCCGCGGGGACCGCCCATCCCCCGGCATCGACTGACCGTAGTCGGAACCCCGCTGAGGAGAAGGAGGCTGACCGACCCAGCCCGCTGACTGAACAGCTTACACGAAGTCTCCCTACCGCCACCTGACCTGCTCATGGTCGACTCCGCCCAGTAGGCCGAGACTTCTTCAAGTAAGTTAAATTTAAATATTAGAAAAATTTTACGAAAATAGAATAAAACTAAGCGATACTACTATCGTGATAATGTTACAAAAACAAACTGAAAACTATGCGCTAGTTTGAAGTTTGACTCCCCTTTCAGGCAAACGACGTCGTCACTGAAGCGCACTCGGCTGGCGGGAAAAAGAACTGAGGGTTGGAGGTCGTCGCCGAGATGGTCATTACCGCCGAGCCGCTGCTCGCGCGCCAAACTTCGCCGGGCGCTGCTCTCGCTACGACCCTCCAGCAAAAGTTTGCTCCCGATGGTCTTAGTGCCTCCGGCGCCAATCCCACTAGTGTGAATGAGTGGTGAGACTTATGTCCAGGAAGATCAAGAAATATCCTTTATCACCAGATGGAATACTTTTCTGCAAATGCTTTGCTGTGTTCACGGAGGAATCCTTTTTCATGGAAAAGGAATCCTTTTCTGCATAAATCCTTTGCAGTGGTCACGGAAAAGGATTCAGTCTCATAAAAAAGGATTTTGGACTTAGTTTCATTTCCAAATCCTTTTTAGAGATGATCTTTTTCACAAATCCTTTTTTGTTCTTGCAAAAAAGGAATCTACTGGTGAAAAAGAATTTCATACTTTTTTTTTTGCGAGTTTTCCTTTTTCACAAGAACATAAAAGGATTCATGAAAAAAAGGAACGTAGCGGATCACAAAAAAAATATTTAAATAGTGAAAAAAGGTTCCAGCCAGTGGCATTTCTACAGTAAAACAAATTAAAGAGTCCATGTAATGAAGTCCTCAAAGCAGGACATGTGTTTTGGTGTTTGTGAAAGGCATCCTTTAGTGACATTCAACTATTTGATTTGACAAAAAGCACAAGATGGAAGCTCTTGAAAAGAATTTGAACCCTCAAGAAAAGTCCTTTCTTACACCCAATTCCTTTGTCATTCCAGGAAGTTATCCAAAGACTGTACTGAGCATGCCCAGAACCCAAAACTTTAAAATTAAATAACTTTGGAAAGGATTAATATTTTCACCAAACATGCGAAAGGCACTTCTGTGGGTCAAGTCCTTTGTACCCTGACAATTTCAGACCAAAATTCCGAACCATCTGGGTGTAGCACGATGACAAGAAAGTGCAAAAAAGGCAAATGTTAACATTTTGGCACTATGTTCAGCTCGAAATCTGCAAATCCAACCAAATCTTGGCATGTCAAGAGCCCTACCACACAAGACTGTGCATGCAAAATTTCATGCAAATCTGTTTAACAGTTGCAAAGTTATTAAAGTGCAAAATTTGCAGTTTAACATTAAAGTGCCTACTCAACCCTAACTATGGGGCGCCCCATAAATATAAGTATATTTTGAATATGGGACATGCCATGGTTGTGATCAGAAAATGGTTATTTGTAGAGAGGTTTTTCAGACTTCATTCACCAGCTGCAGATTCATCAGTGGGAATTAAGGCCAGTGACATGCAGATAACGCATATTTAGATTACACCCATCAATTATTCATTTTATAGGAATTCCCTTTATAAATGCGCGAGTGACTTTTTAGAAGAACAGGAAAATACCCTCCAAGTCAGAAATCTGTAATAAAAACAAACTTGCCTCTTCCAAAGTTTTGCAGCACTTATCAGGCAGGTGTAATGAGTCTGTCAATGTATGACGTGAATTACATCTACTGTTGGTTTAATGTGTTTTTGTGTCCTTATATGAATTATGTTGGGTTGGAAGGCGTGCTTGGAAAGTTTATGGGCTGTGGCTTACTGAGTGCCATTTGATAATGCTCTTTCATAATGAATGTGTACATTGTGGCATAATAAAGAAAAGGAAAAAGCAAAATAAAAAGAGCAAGTTCTTATTTCAAATACTGTTGTGACTACAGACAAATGGTTGGAGTTGGAAAATACCCATGGCATAAACTTCTAATCTCTAACATCCGGGTCAAAACATTCTAATCCCTTACCATGTATCGTAGGGTAGAGACTTGCACACAGGTTGTGGTAAAGGTTTTTGTCTTGGCTCATTTCAAATACCTTCTCCCACTCTTGGACAGTCATCTGATTTTTAATGCTTTCTGCTGTTTGATCTTCATCACTTAGGTCTTTCCCTCCAAACTTAAAAAAAAAAAAAAATACATTGAGTACATTTCAGCTATCTATTAACCAAATGGTATGTGAACAATGATTTCAGAGGTAGTACAATTAACACATTACTGGGAAAATAAACCAGAAATGTCTTTAAAACTGAAAATATTTGTGTATTACTGTTACTTATTACAATATACAACATGCAGGTATTGTACCAAAACAGTTCTATTTTAAAACAGTGTTTTAAACATTACAACAGAATAACCAACTTTATGCAACTTTTTTGCAAGGAAAAAGATCAGGGGCACTGTGGGAGGGAGTTTCTTCACAGAGAGGGTGGTGGATCTCTGGAACAGACTGTCAGATGGAGTGGTGGGGGCTAAATCAGTGGAGGAATTCAAGAGGGCTTGGGACAAACATATGGGGCAAAAAGGGGCAGACTAGACGGGCCAGTATGTTCATTTTCTGCCATCAAGCTTCTATGATTCTATGATGATGTGAACATTTTGTTTGCACCTTTATTTTAAGTTACAGTCAAGGAAATTCAAGATGGCTGTGATCTGGAAAAGTGAAAACTGGAAGGTGCTTTGTGGTTAGATATATCAACTATCAGCTTTGATGGTATATGGATGAGAAAACATGTCAAACCCTGTATGTGCATGTAATGACAAAACACCAGTTGGTCATGTATAACCCCTGGCTCCCCTCATTAAAACTATACAGGAATATCATAATTAGTTGTAGTTTGATATAAAAAGGATTGAGACATAACCTGAAAGATAACAGACTACTGGCATACAATATCAGTGAACTTGGCATTTGGTTCTCTGTTACATTTCTGCCTTATGCTCTACAGCAGGACTATTAAACACATGGGACAGAATTATTACATCATGGTAGAATTCTGCTTGACCATTCACAAAAATGTCACAAGACATCAATTATGTCAGATACTGAATTTGTAGAAAGGGATCCCTGGGCAAAACAGATGGAACACATTATAGCAATATTTTTTGATAGCAAACAAAATGTTACCTAGATCTGCTGTCTTCATTATAGTGAAAAATTATTCTAAATTACTAACCACAGATGTTTAAACTTGTGTTTTTTATATAGTGCGATAAGTTTGTCTCCATTTTCTTTGTTGTCTCCATTTTCTTTGCTGCGTATGGACATGTTTGATTTGATAGTGTTTAATTCTTAAATACTTTTCTATTTTTACATAGATTTGTTGACTGTTTAAGCTTTATAACATGCTGTAGAGCTCTCAAAACAAAATGGGAGCAAGAATTAACCACCCATATTCCCCAGAAAACTGGTGTAAAATATCCCAACAGCAGCACAGTCATCTCCTCACACTGCTGGAAGGAGTTTGCATGGAAAACTATAGTGCACTATTTATTAACCTTGATGGTCATGGGGAAACAAATCTCTAGGCTTTGCTTGTTGGAGACACTGTGGTAACCAGTCTGCACATCAAGCGCATATTTTCTAGTCATATCCCAAACTGCACCCATTTTGGTCAGACCTTGACAGAGATTTGTGAACGCAATCCAATTTCCCCCTTACTTAACTGCGAATATAGTCTTGATTTTAGATTACCCACCCTCCTGAATAAACAATTTTTTTTCAATATAGCTTTTGCTGTTGAAAAAAAGCTATGACTATGCACTGGTTATCACAAGCACCTCCGGATATAGATCACTGGAGAGCTCTCAAGATTTCAGTATATCATATAGAAAAATTGATGCACAAACTGCAACATCAACTTGAACTATTTAACAATAGATGGACTGGCTGGGTAATGCACTTAATGACTAACGTGACAGTTATGACCATAACTGTAACAAGATGAGCAGATTTAGGTAGAGAGATAAGAATGTATATTTAGATAGAATGGATACTCAAAGAGCTCTGCCTGCTATGCTTTTTAATCTCTAATCTCATAACTGCCTACCCACTGAATAACAGTTTGTTATAATGCACAATTAAGTAATGGAGATGAATGCAACCTAATCCAAAACGGATTGCTATGTATTATTTTTATTATAATAAAAAAGTTTAAAAATAAGCTTTATAAATGATCTAATTAATGAGTGCATGCTATATAAATGAAATACTCAAATCAGTATTGCTCTCAATTTATATAAGTTGGTACTATGCAGAGATGTGCAGAATAAGGAATTCCATCAGCAGAATTCAGGAAGAATGGCAGTTCCTCTTTTGAAATACTTTTGAATTGTTCCATAAATTCCAGAGTTTGGAAAATGATTTAATTTGAATGCATACTATATTAGTTTTCTGTAGTTTGATGGAAAACAAATATGCAGTGAACGAGCAGAACTCGAGAACACTAATATTTAACAAAATGTAATTTGTGTACACTGAAAATTATTAATCAGCATTTGATGTTCAGAATTCCTTCTGATGGAACTGTTCAGAAGTAGGCAGAATTTCAGAAACTCCACGGTATTCCATTGGAAACAAAACTTTACAATTTTGCACTACTCATTGTTTCTCAGCAGGTTATACATTTTGTATTTTTATAAAACTGTAACCTGCTTCACATCTACACTTGGCATATTGTTTCAAAAACAACTTAAAACTGATTCTTCAGATGGTACAGAAAATTACAATTTTCAATAGCTCTTGTAGATTTTTAACCTTCTTATGAGTGCACAGCTACTATACAGTAGAGGTATAAACATCAGTCAGTATAAGCCAGGTGAATGGATACATTGGTAAATGTATTCTGCCTCAACAGATAAAGGAAGAAAACATAGCATTGGATAAACTAAACACATGTATTTTAACCCAACACTGTCTTATATTTTCCCTTACTTCTGCCATAGAGAAACAATTAAAAAAATATTTTGCACTATTTCATAACTACTGTAAATATATGCCAACTGTTTCTATGTCAAAGGCAATATGACCAAATTCCTATACGGTGATCGCAAGTTGGGTCCAATTTTTTTTCTGAAATAGAACTTGTAGTATCTTGATTAAGAAACGCCTGGATTCCTGGTTATTCAGAAGGTTCCATTTGTAACTGGGAGTAAAAAGGTGTAATATGAAAACCACTGATCATGATTATTACACCCTTCACAGCAAAAAGGAAATAATACATTGTCATTAAGGCTCTTGGGAAATGGAAGAATTCAAGACTCCATACCCTGTAAAGTTAAAAGTGTTTTCAGAATCCTCAGAACCTTAGATGGGCATGACACAGCAAGAGGCCTGGCAGGCCCTTAAAGACAAACTGTTACAAACTGCAAGACAATGCATCTTGAAGGTTCAAGTTGCAAAGAATGCCTTCCAACATTCTATTTAGAAGAAATCAGTGGGAAACTGGTATAAGAATGCAAAAACTGGGGCTTGAGTTAAAGAACTAAAACTATTTAATACAATTACACCCAAGGCTAATTATCCTTGAATCAGAGGCAGTATGAATACTGTTACACTTAATGCCAGTAAGGCAAACATGATGGAAAAATCCCTTGCTGGGTTGGATAAAGGATGCTCCCTGCAGGCCTGGCATCTCCAACTGGGCACCCAAATGGATCCTGCCTTGCAAACCCCTATGACCCCATCATGAGGGGTAAGTCATAGCAGAACAAGGGTAAGTCCTGGAGACTGTTGGAGACTGCAGTGGAAGGCCTCTGGATTGGGGAAAGCAAGGCAACAAGGGGAGAAATCAGAGTCAGGAAAAGACATCTAATATGCAAAAATGAGAACATTTAAAGTCATTCTTTTCTTCAACAGACAGAATACTGTTATAATTATAGCACTTGGACTGAAGTGACTAGACAAAATTTGCACTGTTTAAATCGAAAAGCATCCTTAGACACTAACTGCACCAAGAATATTTCAACACTTACAACAATTTTATGTTCAGTTGCTGCCTGGATGTTTTATGATAGGATTTGATGTAAAGTTAAGATCCTGACAATTTCTCTAAATGCCATGGAACTTCTGTGTTCTTCCAAGTGCTTTATAGGCAGCCACAGCGTGCCCAGAGAGGTTTAAGTCTTCCTCCTGATCCTGTACAAATCTCAGCAAAAGAAATGTGATAATTTCTATCTCAAAGCACTTGCATAACTCACACTGAAAGATCACTAAGGTTCACAAGGTCAGTGAGGTGCAAGAAGGCCGAGTGCTCATAACGCACCTATATTAACTATAGTACTTTTTATCCAATCCAAGAAATATATCTATCCAATAGATTTTTTATTCAGATTTAGTTTTACTAATGACCACATCAAGACTGTTCCAGGGGGTTAATAATTATTTGAGTAAAGAAATATTTACAGTTTGGTATGATAAAACCATTTTCTCATTAATTGGAGAGGGTGCCCCCTTGTCTCATAATGATTAGTTTTAAATTCCAAGTTCAGATCAGTCGATAATTGTGGATCTTGAATTATATCGTACATAAATATTAGATCACCTCTTAGGAATCAAGATGCCAGGGGAAAGAGACTGTCGTTTGTCTAGTTTTGTATGGTACATTGTATAAACCCAACAAGCATTTGGTGAATTTTCTCTGAACCTGTTCCATTTGAGAAATAGATTTCTTGAGTGGGCACTATAACTGAGGCACACTCAAGGTGCAGCCTGGCATATGCCCTATACAATGGCACCATGACTTTAGGACCTCTTGATAGGTTCCTTTTTATGGCCCAGATAACTCTATTGGTTTTATTAATGGCTTCATTGATTTGAGTATTGTTGGAAAAATCAACAGATATTTGTACTTCAAGATCCCTTTCATTATTGGTGACATTTAACAAGGAACCATCCAGATAATAGTTGGCCGATGGATTTTTATAACCCAAGTGCAAAACTTTGCACTTTGAGGAATTAAGTTGCATGCCCAAAGTGTGTACCCATTTGGTAATTATATCCAAGTCTCTTTGTACGGTTAAAATGTTATCACTGTTATTACAGGACCCCCCAATTTTGATATTGACTGCACATTTTGTAGATAAAGAAACAATCATTAGTCAGGTCAGCTATAAAAATTTTAAAAAGACATGGGCCGAGTACCGAACCCTGTGGGACACCACTAGTCACCCTACCCCCCCCTTGGATGTGTCCATTAAATGATTACTCGGAGTATGATTACTAAGCCAATTGGCTATCCAATTAACAATACAACAATTTAGCCCTATGGTTTGGAGCTTAGTTAGTAGTGACTGATGAGGCATAACATCAAATGCCTGACTGAAATCTATATAAACAATATACACTGGTATTATCCAAGTGTGAGCTGCCATACTCAAAGAAACACATGAGGTTACTTAAGCAACGTCTCCCTTTTTTGAATCCATGTTGTGCTGAATCAGTACTATTAAGTTCTGGAATGATAAGATCCTTAACTAAACTTTCCAGTAGTTTGCATACACAGGAAGTAAGGCTAATAGGGCGAGCATTTTCCCAATTAGACTTGGGGCCCTTTTTATGCAGCGGAATCACTCAAGCCAATTTCTGTTCAATAGGTACAAAATTGGATACCAAACCACCCTCAAACAGGTACCTAGACAGTTTTACTAATGTATCTGCTAACAGGTGTAAGTAGTGTCCTGAAATATCAGGTTCAGGGCTCATCTTGCCTTTCATATTCAAAAGTTTGTTAAATATGGCTTATCAGAGAACATAACACTATCATCAGCGGGAAGTGTAGCAATAGGGGTACCTGGGTTAGGTCTGTTAAAAACATCACAGAATTCTGAGTTCATAAAAATCAGCCATATGTCTGGGTTCATATACCAAAGAATTATTAATTAATAAGGGACCACTTGACAAGAGATTTTTTTTTTTTTTTTTTTTTTGAGAGTCAAATGTAGGTGTAAAAATATTTATTAGTTTTGGTTGTGCAACTTACTAAATTATATTCCCACTTAACTTTCGATTTCCATATTTTTGATTTACAGATTTTCTGGATTTTGACAAAGATAACTTAAGTAAAGCCACTTCTCAGTGTGGAATACAGCAGTTATTCAGTTCCAGCACACTATACAACAGCTCACCTACTATCCGTGTCCAGAAGCAATGTGATTTATATTAAACCAAGTAAATCTTTTAATGGATAGTGAATGGGGGAGGGATTTGACCAGGACACCAGGGAATATCCCCTAGTCTTTTCATGAAGGCCCTTCAGATCTTTAGCATCCACTTGAATAACTGCCAGAACAGGCAGATAGGACTTCTCATCTAAAAGAAGGAAGAAGGCTAGCAACTTGGAATTTAGGAAGGGCAAACAGAGGTTTAATGAGCAACTATTAATTTTCATACCTGTTTATTGCAGTTTACTATTAATTGTAAATTTCTACAACTGCCCCAAGAGCAGCGAAGCATAGATTTGGTGGGTTGACAAAAGGCTAATGCTACTTTGCCTGTTTTGGATCTTATGGGCTTATGAATTTTTGTCATTAAAGGAGGACATTCAGAAAACTGAATTGCTCAAAAGCAATGTCATGGAATGTCCATGACATTCATAGCCCAATAAAAACTGCAATGATTGTGCACATGATTCATAGGCATTCAAAATGGAAACAACTTAAAATGTGGAATATGAAAAATGGAAGCAATTTAAAAAAAAAAAAAAACTTTCCTGGGTGTATTCCTCATCTAATAAAGCAGGCAGAAGGACAATATTTGTGATACTGCCAAAATATTTGAACTGGAAGACAAACTGATAAGGAATGGACATATGTGATGACATTAAACTGAAAGGAAGCCACCTGTAGGTTCCCCCAGGGTTGGCATTGGGACTCCTACTGTTTAATATTTTTATTGCTGACTGAAGCCTGGTGTCTCAAGCTAATGAGAGTAGTTTATTCTAGGGATGAAGGAGTTTACAGAGGGATTTTAAAATGTACTACGAGCTAGGGGTACAGACCAACAAGAGGTAAATGAAATTTAAAGTGAATACTTGCAAGATCCTTTACTCATGCCTAAAGAATTCAGGTCACCAGTACTAACTGAATAAAAGAAAACCAGTAGCAATGAACCATAAAAAAAAGACACAACACTAACTCTAGCATATGGAAAACCCATAGGGAGAGAACAACAGTATGGAGTCTCAGAAGTGTACAGGAGCTGGATAGCGAATTGGTCGATAGGTAGGAAATATAAGTAGTGGATGTTCACCATTCCAAGTGAAGGGATGTGTCAAGTGGAGTACCACAGGGGTCAGTGTTGGGTTGTTGCTCTAATATATTCACAAGATGCTCCATCTAGTGATCTTTCCACTTCCATTAGCTAGGGTCTGTGGGCAGTCAGTGTGGACCACAACATTTTTCTGCCTATAAATTGCTAGAGGGGTGGTCTGAGGTTTGGCATTCAAAATTTGATGCCAAAAAATGCAAAGTAATGCACCTAGGGAACAAGAACCCCAAGACAGAGTACTGGAAGGGTGGGGTGAGACTTAGCACTACGGATGAGAAATGAGACAGATGAGGAACGAGACCTTGGAGTTATCAGCAACTCCCCTCAAGCAATCAAGTCAGTGCAGCAAGGCATATAGCAGGGTGAGTAGGATGTGAGGTGTATAGAGCTGGGTATTGATAGCAGAATTGAAAAGAAACACAGAAACAGAATTTGACGGCAGATAAGGACTGCTTGGCCCACTCAGTCTGCCCAGTTTTTCCTACCTACATTATCTACACAGACCCTAGCTCATCTAGAGCTCTTTCCTCCTTCCCCTTTTCCACCATGAGTCCCTTGTGTTTATCCCATGCATTCTTGAATCCAGTCACCTCTTTTGCCCCCATCACCTCCACTGGAATACTGTTTCAGGAATCTATCACTCTTTCTGTGAAGTACTTTCTCACAGCTCTCCTGAATCTAGCTCCCTCCAGCTTCATAGCCTGTCCCCTTGTGCTTCAGCATCTTTTTTCCTGAAAAACACTTCCCTCCTGTACCTTATTTACTGCTGTGAGATATTTAAAGGTCTCATCATATTCTCCTCTCTTCCAGGGTACATATCAAGATATTTTAGTCTCTCCTTGTAGGGATTTTGATGCAGACCCTGTACCATTTTAGTTGCCCTCCTCTGGACGCCCCCACTCTGTCATTCTGGAGATGTGGTCTCCAGAACTGGACACAGTACTCCAGGTGGAGTCTTACCAGTGATCCACATAGAGGCAACATAAAGGTAATACTATTACCTATATACTGTAGATCCTTAGTGAGGCCATGCCTAGAGTACTGCACCCGGTTCTGGAGTCCTCACCTTAGGAAAGATAGTGATAGACTATAGATGCAGCAGCAGGGTAACAGAAATGATTCTAAGGCCAACAGGGAAGGTCCATGAGGAGTGCCTCAAAGCACTGAACATGTAATTGCTGGGGACCTGAAGGGAGAGGGGAAATTATGATAGAGACCTTCAAGTTCTTAAAAGTACTGAACAAGGTGAACTGAAGGTAACTATTTAGCTTGAATACTAGCATGTGATCACTTGGACACGAGAGGAAACTAATAGTAAGGAAAGTCAGGAGAGACAGGAGAAAGTACTATTTTACAGAAAGGGTGGTGGGGCCATGGAACAGTCTGCCAGCCAGAGTGGTGGGTGTGAAAACTATTGGTGATTTCAAGCATGGTTGGGACTAGAGTTGCCACCTTTGGAAGAGGCAAAAACTGGACACTAAAGCACACCCTAAAGTCCACCCCTAGCCCCACCCCTTTTATTACTGATTGTGCATTGCTTCCCCTCAAAAATCATTTGTTAGATCAGTGAAGACTTTAATGGAACAGTGAAGACAACACTTAAAAGCAGCAGTTCAACAAAAATGTTAACATGCTGTACCAGTTAAATTTGTTTCTTGTTTTTTCCTAGTTATTTATTTATTCACTGAAATTATTTTACCAGGTAAACATGCAGGGATAAAGGAATTCTCATTTTCAGATGTCATGGGGGGGGGGGGGCAGGCAGGGAAATACTGCAAATAGTATACAATTATATATGATAAACAAATTGCTTGTTTCCTGTACTATTTTGAAGCAAAACGAAGTGAACATACTTTTTACTGGAGGAAACAACTATTTTATATAAAAAAAAATAATTTTAAACATTTCAAAATACTTAAATTCTTTTAGAGATGAAAGTTTACCAGCAAATAAAAGTGGAAGATAATATTTTACTGTTACAGAACTTAGGGTCAGACTTTTTGCCCAGCTTTGCTGCTGTTCGCTTTGAGATGCAGAGTAGAAAGATTAGATTAAGTATCTGCTAATGGTCTTAATGGCTAT
This sequence comes from Neoceratodus forsteri, assembly GCA_016271365.2. Classification (NCBI taxonomy): domain Eukaryota; kingdom Metazoa; phylum Chordata; order Ceratodontiformes; family Ceratodontidae; genus Neoceratodus; species Neoceratodus forsteri. The sequence continues at coordinate 790,888,374 of CM057456.1, read as the reverse complement.
GCTTTACGCCTCCCAGGTTGACTGCTTTCACAAAGAAAGGGCTATACTGACATTTGTAACCTGGAAATGCAGCTGAAACAATGAATGACAGGACAAAATCTGTTTCTAAAGTATGTGAGCACTCAAAATGGTTCAAAAACTATTACTGAGCAAAACCTGATTACCTGATAGGGACCCTGAAAACCTGATCACTAGGGAAAAAAACCCTGACAGTTGGCTACCCTAGTTGGGGCAGAATGAAGGATACAGTAGTTGCTCAGGGCAGCAGAATCAAGGAGTAAGGGGAGAATATGAGGTAATGGACCTTGAGGGACAGTAGGTCCCAGTCTAAACAGGGCACTCAGGCAGACTGGATAAACCATTGGTCTTTTCTGCCATCACGGTCTATTTCTAGGTTTCTAAGTTAATCTGTTTTTATATTTATTAAAGACCTCAAGGAGCAGGACAGCAGCAGGCTGCTGAAGTTTGCTTTAGGTACTAAACTAGCTAGAAGAGTGGATATAGTAGAGGAAGTGGGTACACTACAGGAAGACCTGCACACATTAGGTTATTGGTTGAAAAATGGGGTCTTGATTCAGTGTAAGAAGTGCAAGGTACTGCACCAAGGGGTGAGTTATCTGGGTCAAACGCACACCCTGTGAGGTACAAAAGTGGACAGTACAATTCAGAAAAATTATCCAGGTGTAAAAGTGGACCATAATCTGAAGCAAGGTGGGCAGTGAGCTGTCAAGAAAGTAAACACAATCCTGGGATGCACTATTATGGGGTGATAAGGAGCAGATCATGGGAGGTTGTCCTCCCCTGTACAAGGCTTTGGTTTGACCACACGTGGAATACATCATGCAGTTCTGTTCAGTGCCATACAAAAAGGACATTTTAGAGACTGAGAAAGTCCAGCTCATGTCCACTGATCAGATTAGTGGCTCAGAAGGAAAGAACTACATGGACTAGGCATACTCAAATTATTCACCCTAGAAAAGAGAAGGGTGAGAGGGGACATGATCAGTTTTCCGAATATGAAAGGAGATAGAAAGGTTGGCATATACAATGATACTGGAGCTGGTGAGTACAAGCAGAAGTATAGAGCATGCTCTAAATCTGAGGGAAAGGAGCTGAATAAAGGGAATCATTAAAAGGTATTACTTGACAAAGAGGGTGATCACCATATGGATTGCCTATCCACCGAGACTGTGGAAGCTAGCAGTGTTTAGGGTTTCAAGGTGTAGGACTAGACATCTTCCTCATGGAGAATGGAATTATGGTTTATAATGCACAAGTAGGGGTAACCTTATTGCTTGGTGGTCATTGCCATGTGACAAGAAGGGCAGACAAAATGAACCCCAAATCCCATTCATCACAGTGCCGGCGTTAATATATTACCTGGGAGACATCACTGATGGGAATCTGAAGCTACCCCAGCAATTTGCAGTGGCAGTATTGCTGTGGTAGTATACAAGGCACACCAAATGCTGGGCTACATTAAAAAGGGCAGGGCAAGCTGTAAAAGTGATGCAATACTGCCCAATTATAGACACTAGAAAGGCCACAGCTGGGAGTATGGTTTGTAATTCTTGTTGCTGCAGTACTACAAGGATACTGCAGTAATAGAGAAGGCAGCAGGAGCAACTACATTGATTAAGGGAAAGAGCAATTAATGTTATGGGGAAAGATTAGACAGGCTAGGTTTTCCTGGAGAAAACAAACAGATGGCTTATAGGAAATGCGATCTTGTTTTTCCAAATGTTAAAGGATTGGATAAAGTGAATCAGGGGAAATCTTTTCAGCTTGTTCAGGGTAGCAGAGCTAGATGACATACGGTACCTTGCACTTTTGAGGGGTATAGCTAGAGGTTCATATTGAGGTAGACTTGGAGCCAATAGGCAACTGCTCATATATGCTCCTTGTGTTCATCAATAATATTTGGGAATTTTTCCATTCAAAAAATATTGATCCAGTCTACATTTGAAAATCTATTTTCACTTATGATTATATTTTCAGGTAGTGCATTCCAGGGATTGACAACTCTTACTGTATAAAAATATTTCATTTTATTTGTCTGAAACCTTTGACCTTGTAATTGTAATGGGTGTCTTCTAGCGTTACATCCATCCTGTTTGAATGTTATTCCAAGATCATTTAACCTGTAGTCCTGCATAGTGTTATACATAAAGAGAAGATCTGTCCTTAACCTTCTGGTTTCTATGGACATTAAATTCAGCTTTTGCAATCTGTCTTGATAATCAAATCCTGCCATACCTACAATGCACTTTGTAAATGTCCTCTGAATTTGTTCTAAGTTGTATCTTGTTTCTTGGATGGAAACCATATCTGGGACGCATATTCCAATTGTGGGCGAACAAATGCTCGAAATAAGGGCATCATTATAGTACTTTCCCCTACTGGTTATGTTTCTTTTTATTGACCAAATAATACTACATTTTTTGATAGCTACCCAAGTTTGCTCATTTGTTCCTAAGTTGTCAGATACATAGTATCCCAGATCCTTCTCAGATGAGCAACAATGTAAAATGGTTTTTAAATACGCTTTCATGTTAGTCAATGGTTGCAGGGTATTATTTTCTTTCTTAAATGGGGGTACAAGAACTGGAACCTGAGTAGTGGAGCGCATTAGTTTTTGGGAGTAAGATCCACCCCCACCTCCACCCAAGAAGCTCCTAAAGATCAACCAACACCTTTTTTTTTTATTCATGTGGGAGGGCATGAGGTGGGTCTATCATGTTGCAACAAGACACTACTTTGGGATCTGGACCAAGCAACAGAACAAGTCTGTGGAGAGGAACAGAAGGTACTTAACACCTTCCAATTGACTTAAAAACCTTTGGAACCAATGACTGTCAGCCACCTGGGACCTCAAAAAGAAAGAGCAATTAAGGCGTGCTTAAAACTTCAGCTCCCAAGGAAAACAATAGACCTGATTCAAGCTGAAAGAGCTACAGGTTTTTCTTAAACATTTATATACTAAAAACAAAGTTCAGCTTTTGGGATTAACAATATTTGTTTACTATATTCAATCCCCCTCCCACTCTCCCCTCCATCTCTCCATCCATCATATATATCTATATAGTTTGTCTTTTCAGTAGTTTCAAAACTTTGAAAGCATTGGTGTTAGTAATGCATTTAGAAATACATTTTTAATTGTCTTTACAGTTAAACATGCAGTTTCATGTGAGGGCACTTTTTTGGGGGAGGAGGTTCAAATTATTTTAATCATGAGCACAGTACTTGGTAAATACAGTCCTTTGATGATAAAGTATTTTTTCTCTTAAGTTTGAGAAGTTTGTATTATATATAAGTAACCGTGTTGTAAATGGGACTGGGGAATGAATAATGGTTAAGTGCCTAGAATTTTTTTTTTTTTTAACATAATTGAGTTTATATGTGGTAAGTAGGTAGGGGACAGTGTTTTGAATGTGGCAGTAGGATTTAGCATGTGCACTTTAAAATTGTTCACAACAGCAGAGCTGTGAAACTGTTCTTATCCAATGAGCATAAATGATAAGTCACAGTTATTTCAGCTACACATTTGATTCCATTACAATAGTTCACTGCACTACACATTTAGTGTATCACACTTTTTCAAATAATAAAACAAATATTCTCCAAACTAAATAACTCACACATACATATTTTTATACTTTATTAAAAAGATGCTTCACATTTGTAACAAAAAACAAAAAAAAATGAAAATCATGTCACAGAGCAAAATCAGCCCCAACTCCCAGTTCCTTCTAGTAGAATGATGGTACCTACCTTTACAGTTTAGCAAATACTTGAGCCGAGTAGGTGTTCTGTAAGAAAACAGCTACAGTCTTTACTATTTACAACATTGATGATCTGGGACAATTTCTGTGCTTTTTATTGTTGTGTGTAGTTTGACGAAATAACATTTTAAAATGAAAACACTTACTACTGCTAGCTAGACCTGACACGCATCGGAAACACAAATAATGAATTAGAGCTATTTAGTAGCTGTTTTCTTACAGAAATCAGGCTTGTTAAATTTTTTTTTTTTTTAGCAGTTCTGTAAGATTTAGGTCTCTCTGATATAAGCGTGCATAGCATAGAAATGAAAGGGTTTCTGTGATTGTTTGCATGAGAAGTGGATGCGACAGTGGCATGCAAGAGTGAAGTCTAAATTGTTTCTTGGCCATTCTGGGATCTAAAATTTATCACTATTGTGTGAAGAGAATAAAGTCTTGTGTTTTTTTGCATTTGAATAGATTTAGTGCTTTGAAGTTAAAATATATGCACATCCCCGGAGTGGCTTATTGCGCTTATAAAATGGGCCTGTGTATTCTAAATGGGGGTTCTAGATTTAGCTGTGCCTTAGACACATCTAATACACAGCTAACAACCAATCAGATTGCTTGAAATCTTTGCTCATTTTATAAATATACATAATTTCATAGGCACCCAAAGAAAGAAGATATTACTAAAATAAATGCTGTTCTGATATTTTATCTATTTTTGAGATTTTAATGTAGATTTGCCTAGGTCACATACACATCAACAATTACAGTTTAGCAGATACCAGAGAGCTAGCTAACTGGGGTTTCTGTAAGACAACAGCTACTAAATAGCTCTAATTCACTATTTGTGTTTTCTGTGTGTGTCAGGTCTAGCTAGGAGTGTTTCAATTTTAAAACTTTTCATTTCATCAAACTATACACAACCATAAAAGCACAGAAACTGCCCAAATCATCAATGCTATCATTAATAAAGACTAGCTGTTTTCTTACAGAAACCCCACTCAGTTAGATTAAGTATTTGATAAACTGTAAATGTAGGTATCGGCAATCTATTAGCAGTTAGTGCTGATTTTGCTCTGTGACAAGATTTTCATTTTTTTATGTGGGGGCTGTGGGATTCAAACCCAGCTCTCCATATTTTCAGTTAAGAGCCTTAAACTACTGTGTTATACTGCCTCCCTAGTTATGGCAGTCATCTGTTTTATGGTTCATGATGTTAGTGTAGTAAGCACACCAACATACAAAATGGCAGCAGAATAGGCTTAGCGGGCTTTCGTGTCTGCTTGTTTGGTAAGTCCCCACCCTGGGAGCTGACCTTGCTGCCCCTCCACCCTCTCTGGCTTCTCCCTCCAAGTCTAGGGGAGAGCTAGCTAACTGGGGTTTCTGTAAGACAACAGCTACTAAATAGCTCTAAATCACTATTTGTGTTTTCTATGTGTGTCAGATCTAGCTAGCAGAGTGTTTCAATTTTAAAACTTTTAATTTCATCAAACTATACACAACCATAAAAGCACAGAAACCGGCTAGATCATCAATGCTATCATTAATAAAGACTGTAGCTGTTTTCTTACAGAAACCCCACTCAGATTTCAAGTATTTTTTTTTTTTTTCATTTCATACATACGGATATACAAAAATGCCAGCAGAATAGGCCTAGTGGGCTTTCTTGTCTGCTCGTTTGGTCAGTCCCCACCCTGGGAGCTGATCTTGCTGCCCCCTGCCCTCTTGGGCTTCTCCTTTCCCAGTCTAGGGTATTCCCGCTTCACTGGACTTTGCTTCAACAACCCTTCCCCTGTATCTCTCCCACACCCTCTTGAATCCTTCCACAGTCTCTGCCTCCACCAGTCCCCCAGGCAGTGCATTCCATGGTTCTACCACCCTCTCAGTAAAGTAGCACCACCTTTCTCCCCCCCCCCGAGTCTCCTCCCCTCCAGCTTCCACCCATGCCCTCTAGTTGTCCCCCTCCTTTGGGCACCATGACTTCGCCTCCTGTTTACCCCCTTCATGTACTTGAAGACCTCTATCATGTCCCCTGTTCCTTCTCTTCCAATGTGTACATATTTAGCTCTTCGAGCATCTCCCATAGATCCTTTCCCCAATCCCCAGATCATTTTGTTGCCTTCCTCTGGACCCTCTCTAGAGTTCAATGTCACTAAGGCCCGTCCACACTGCACCGCTCAGACCCCGTAATGGATAGAAACTATTACAACTGGGGAGCGGTGCAGTGTGTCCACACTGCTGCGGTGTCTGTTACGGGACCGGAACAGCTGGTCCACACTTCGGGAGCCGGGTGACCGTTACCGTGGCACCCGATCCCACAATGCAGCTCATGCTGCGTTAGGGGACTGGTGCCACGTGTCCACACTATGCCCAGTAACATTACCGAGGCGTAACCGGTTTCATAACTGTTGTTGAAACCACCTCATATTTGGTTTCAACAACGGCTATGAAAACGCCTTCTATAATGTTACAGGTGTAAATGAAAACCATTGCAGTAACGGTTTGGGCACACTGTAACGTTACAGAGGAGTAGTGTGGACAGGGCCTTAGTGTGGCCTCCAAAACTGCATGCAGTACTCAAGGTGCAGCCTTACCAAGCAGTTAAACAGAGGGAGTATCACTTCCATCCTTCTGGAGTGATCCCCCTAGCGATGCATCCCAGCATCGCGTTGGCCTTGGCTTCTGCCCTCCTACGAGTCTCCGAGTTGTTCATCTTGACATCCACCACCACCATCCCCAGGTCCCCCTCAGTCATACAGCCATAGCAGCAGTACACTGCATAGCAGATATAAAATGTCAATAAGAAGGTCATGCAACAGAGGTGCTGAGCAGTTACTTAAGCAAGAAATGTACAGCTGTAATTTTTTACATCCTGTTCAAAATGTGTTTTTGCACCTGTAGTGCCAAATGGCACAGTCGCTGTGTAAAATCTCCTTTCGGCTAATGAATTGATAGTGTCACTGTTCATGCAGTGGGGTCACAAAAAGCCCATGCTGAAAAATACCAAGAAACACCCAGGGCATTAGGGTTTCTGACCATAACACCCTGCACTATAGGGACTGACAGGCATCAGGGGTGTGACTTGGGATTGTCAACAGTAATGCTCACGCCATTCCACCCCCATCCCCACCCTGCAGCCAGTGACAGGTATCGAGGTGTGCCTTTGACTCTTCAGCCCCAAAGTTCACTCCATTCTCTTATACTGTACCAATTTCAGCATATTTCCTTATGAAATGGGGTGAATGTAAAGTCTGAAAACCCCAAGGCACAGCTCGACTCTTGTCTGTGTCTGCAGGTGAGGTGAGGTGAAATGGCGTGAGTGTTATGCATAGCAACGAGCACACCCAATGCTTATCCATGTCTGCGGAGGTGGGGTGAGTTAAGCGTCACTTCAATACTTCACTGCCATTCCTATTCTGCCTGTCTGTGTCTCTATCTATATGTCTATGTAATTATCTATCTTTCTATTAATTGCATGTATTGCTATTTTTTCCCCATTTCTTAAACAAACCTGCATATCACATTTGCCTGTGCTTTGAGCACATACTTATGAAACTGTGCATATTTGTACTTCACTTCTGCACAGACCTCATACTTTCCTAATATTACCATTAGTAGTAGTAAAATGTTTTTATGCATAAGAAATGAATAAAGGATAAACTCGATTGAGCATAGTGAGCATAGCTCATTTTCAACAAGGTCCCACACAATAAAAATACAATATCAAACATTATCAAAAGCATAACTACCTTGGCCTTAACAAAAGCGACCCTCTCTGAAAGTTATTTCATTTTCTAACAGTCCATCATCATTACACCAGACTTCCTACATCAACACATTGTTTAAATATAACTTACATCACCTCATGGACAAAAAACCCGTTTCTCTAAAAACAAAAAACAAAACAAAACAGCAACAAAAAAAAAAAACACACACTGTAAATAATCCCAAGGCTGAACATATGCCAGCCATTACTTTTCCATGTACTGCCACCTTCTGTACCATCATGGGGATTTGCATAGGTTTCCCTTGATGCTTTGCATTATTGGGATATGTGCAATTGTGTTTTCTTTAAAATTTGGCTGTCTGGCCAATATCATCCGGGATAACACATACATCAGTGGCATTTGCTCTGGGGTTCTTTTGTAAGCTTCCTATTCCTTCCATTAAAATGTACACCTCCATATATTTTCCTAATAATGTGCATGCCTTTCTCAGAACAGAAACTAAAACAAATCTTACTAAATACAAATCATTGTGTTGTTTTTCCATATCTCCTTAACAATTCCACACAATTTCACTAATTTCATTATGCAGCCGTGGTGGATCTGACCAGATTTTGTTGTAGAGTGGAACAACGTAAGGCATTTTCCAATCACTGGGTATCTCACCAGTCCTTACCGATTGCTCAAATAAAATTTTTAGGGGGAGTGTGGTGTAATCAATCATTATTTGCAACATATTGGCTGAAATTTTGTCAGGGCCTGGAGATGTATTAGGTTTCAATTTCTGGATACGTCGTCTAATGTCAGATACACAAACTGTATTGTATCAACAGTAAGGGGTGTAGCATCCTGTTTACTATGCGATTTATTGCCATAAATTTGACCAAAATATTTGTTGAAAACGGTAGCCATTTCCATATCTGATGTGACAGTCCCATCTTCCACAGTAAGGGGTCCCACAAGGTTTTTTTTTTTTTTTTAAAAAAGAGATTTAACATAGGCAAAAAAAGCTTTATAATAGTCCTTAGTAGCCTTATTCACGAACTGTTCCTCTGCATTTCTTTTTGGCCTTCTTATGCCTTTTGTACAGGTCTGTTGAGCCTGTTTTAGGGCAGAAAGTGTCTTCATTCTTATTTTAAGAATTTTTTATAGCACTTATTTTTCTTTTTAATTAATCTTCTTATATTACTGTTTAACCACATAGGATTTTTGTGGGTTTTTCTATGCTTAAATGTCAGGAATACAGGTCTCACTTAGGCCCAGGATAATCCCTTTTATAGTTTCCCATATAAGTTGTACTGATTTGTTTGAAAGTATTGATGCCCAATCCAACTGTTTTAATTCATTTATAACTTCCTGTTCATTAGCCTTCTCATAAAAAAAATTGTTCTACCCTGCTGTGTTTTGTGCTTATAGTCGATTTTGAAGATGACTGACTCATGGTCACTGTCTTGTATTAATAGGTGTTCTGTTCCAAGTACTATATCCAATATATTGTGTCCTCTAGTGGGGGATTGTGTGTTTTGCACCAAATTTAGGTTATTACAGCTGTTAAAATTTTTTGCATTTGTTTCAGTAGCAGTCATGTTTGACCAATCAATACTGGGAAAATTGATAACGCCCATGACACAAAACTCAGATTTCTCCCATCTTTTCAAATTCATTTATTAAACTGTCAGTAATCTCAGTTTTTGATGAGGGACTAAAACTGTACCCAGAATAATAGACTGGAATTTCTCTCAGTTTATTTTTATCCATAAGGTTTCAATGTCAGTGTCTTCTGCTCTTATTTTGTTTGATATATCTACAGATCTAATTCTGTTCTTTATAAACAGTGCAACACCTCTCCTCTTTTCCAATTCTATTTGTATATAATGTATAACCATCTAGCCGTCTCCTCTATACTTCACTGTTATCAGTCCACCAAGTTTCAGTTATAGAAACTATGTCATACGGTTTATCTCCAATCAAGGCTTTTAGTTTATCACTTTTATTACTTAAGCTCCTGGCATTAAATTACAGAATTTCTAATTGGTTCTTAATGAGGTTCCCATTTCTGTGTACTTGGCTTTTTGTAAGTTTAGAGGGTTCCTGGCTGTTCAGTTCTCCACTTAGTCAATTTGGACTTAATGAATTCAGGGTAGTTTCCAGAATGTTTGGTAATAGTCCGGCCCCATTACTGTTTAGGCGTAATCCTACTTTGCATACAATTCATGTTTCTCCTGAAAGGCAACCCAATTATCAATGAATATCATCCCTTCTCTGGTGCACCAATTATAAAGTCTGATGCTAATCCTTTCAATGGTTAGGTTTTTTTTGAGGGTGGGCTCTAGGGACTGGAATAATTCCAGAGATTCCTACCTTATGTCCTTTTTGTTTCATATATTTCCCCATGTCAATTAATTCATGGCATATATCTTTTGTGTGTATGACCCACATCATTTGTGCCAGCATGCAAAAAGATTGTGGGGTTGTATGGTAGCTTGATGTTCTCCAAGACTTTATTAACATCATGTATACATGCTCCGGGAAGAATAGTGATACAGCCAGTGGGAGGGTTTATTTATTTGGTTTTTGTTTACCGGGTAAGGTGCACTAGCCATAGCAATGACTATTTTCAGGCATGACCCGGGAGGTTACAGAAATAAAACATTGGAGGCAGTGACAGTACAATGAATAAGGTACAACATTTGACAATTTAGGAGGAACAATGACACAGTACAGGCATGATAAAAACACTAAAGATAGGGTAAAATATAATACAGTTACAGAGTAGGTATAATAGGAAGGTAAGATAAATGGTTAAGATCAAAAACAACAGTCCAGAAACAATTGCAGTAGGTACAATACTGAGGTGACTGTACACTTTCTAATAGTCAATATCGGGTAGTTATGGAAGAGCTAGCAGTAGAATAGGAGTAGTGGTACCAGATAAAGGAGGGTAGTAGGGAGATAGAGGAAGAAATTAGGAGGAGTGGGCCAAGATGAAATAGAAGGCAGGACAATCAAGGAGAAAAGTGCAGAGCATATTTATTGGGGCAAGTGAGGGAGAGTTATGAAAGCGGTGGGAACTAGGGAGGTTCAAACAGAGAACATATAAAGGAATCAACAAGTTGGTCATGTAGCAGTTTTTTGAAGGAGACATGGGATGAGGCTAGGCATATGGTTAGCCGGAGGGAGTTCCAGTACTGAGGGGTGTGGCAGGAAAAAGCACTAGCACCTTTAGTGGAGTTATGTCTAGGAATGTGGACAGGGGCATTGTCTGCTGAGCATAGACCATAGTTGGATGTCTGGTTTTGAAACAGATCCGCCGGGGGCCTGTGTATTTGTGTTCTGATGATATTATCAATGACAGAGCCATATGCACATCATCTGGATGCAGGAGGAGAGAGACAGCCCAGTTCAGAGTAAAGAAGGCAGTGGTGTTTCATCCGATGAGAGGAAGACGCATAGCGACAGATATTGTTGTAGGCAAGATCCAACTTCCAAAAACACGTTTTACCTGCTGAGGTATACGTTGCAACCCTGTGAGTGACAGCAGCAGTATGCCACATGCTATGGCAAGCTTGGCAAAGGGGGTGAGCACATAGCTAGTACAATAGGCAATACCAAGTTTCCTATTTACCATTTTGCAGGTCTGTTGAATATGAAGACCAAAATTGAGATGGATCAAGGTGATACCTAGATATTTGAAAGAGTGAACCACCCTGATAAGTCATCAGCAGTAGCGACATTGAAATAATGCTGAGCATGCTTAAGTTTATTACTGGAGCCAAATAGCATGGCTTTGGTTTTAAAGACATTTAAGACAAGTTTATTGTTGAACAGCCACTGTTGAATCTTTTGAAAGTCCTGGGAGAGTCACTGGTTCAACATGTTTTCTATGGTTCTAGTTTTGTTTGGGTTCAGCAGGGTATAGTTCAAATTCACTTCAGTTTGATTTGATAAGTAGAAGTTTGGGTTAGAGTTCAGTTTGGTTTGAATTTTTTTTATGTGTGTAATTTTTCAGTTCAAGAGTTCTAGTTAGGTGTCTCCCTACTGTCTTCATGTGGGTTCTCCTCATTTCACAGTGTCTGGGCTTGAGTTGGGTTCAGGTTCAGCTCACGGATGAACCCTTCCTCTAGGTACAGCAAAGAAGCATTTTTGGGCTTCCGGTTCTGCCTTAGATACATAGAATGTCGGCAGATAAGGGCCTACGGCCCACCCAGTCTGCCCTTTTGAGCTTGTAAGTTCACTTTATGATTTCCTAGAACCCCCTTACCCCTGATCTCCAGAATTCCTTTACGTTTATCCCATGCATTCTTAAATCCAGTTATTGTTTCAGCCTTCATACTGAGAAGCTGCCAGACACCCGAGTTCTACTCCCCGGGAACGAGAAAATCGCTGATCTACCTCACCTGACCTCCGATCCTCTGGTAATAGCTGTCAGAAGGGCAGATAAACAAAATCTGCTTTGTGATGCCTCAAAAATCGAAGGCGAGAGACAATATTGGACTTCATTAAACCGACCGCATCATTGGACCCACGTGATCCCAAGGCCCAGAGTAAAAGCAAGGCTGCTGCCACTCCGTTGCAGACACCCGAAACTGCAGAGAAATCTTCACCTCTAGGAGACTGTTCCTTGAGCTCAGGAAACTAAATGATGCCCTAAAAAGAGCAACTGGCAGCTGCCAATTCCAAAGTATCGCAGATATTGCAAAGCGCATGACCAACCTCAAAGTGGGCCTTACAGACACCGACAGCATGGTGGATCACCATGAGGACTTGCTGCGGCTTCTCTTACGGAGGGAGAAAGAAATGTCCGAGAAGCTGGACGACCTAGAGCTCTGTTCTAGAAGAGACAACTTGAGAATCTATGGAGTGCCTGAGGACAGAGCAGGTAGGATGAAAGAGTTTTAAATTCCTTCGAAGAGCCATTAGACCTGCCAGTAGACTTACCCTTAAACATTGTTTACGCTATAGAGCTCTGGCAAAAAAAAAAACATGGCTCCTAATGCTACTCCCAGGTCCATTGTGCTAAAATTCCTTGACTACAGAATCAAAAATAAAGTCATGCAAGCTGCCTGGGCCAAAAGAGATCATATTAGGGGACAAACGTCTATACTTTGATCACGACTATACCCCCATCACTCAACAGAAAAGGTGGGTCTTCCTTGAAATTAAGAAACACCTGGCAACTAAGGACATAAGAATGCACTTAATTGCTCCCGCCCAGTTAAAAATCTTTCTTCAAGAGGGCCCATGCTTTTTCCGTTCCTCGGGGGAAGCCAAACCCACGCTGCTGAAGCTGGGAGTCCCCCAGAACTTGCTTGCCAGACCCACCTCACTAGAACAGCAATATGTAGGTCAGGAGGATATGTGGTCCAGGGCTCCGGGCTCAAGAAAACAGACATTCATCTTCCACAGGGCCTCTCAGACATTCAGAGAGGAGGGCACTCATGGGTCCAGAGGGGGCTGATCCAAAGGGGCTGACCGACTATCCTAACTGTTGAACACTCTACCAACCCCAAAAGGGATGGGAAATGGTTTGGATTTTGTTCCTGGGTTTTCTGCATGCTTGAGACTGGAGACTTTGAATTCACAGAGACCCAGAGAAGACCTCATGGGGTGTCTCTGCTCGTTCACTTTCCAGGAATAGCTTATGGCAGAACAATTTACCTCAAGGGGTGTGCGGGAGGGGATGGGGACAGAGGTTTCTGCTTTAACGGATGGGGCGCATGTAAGGCTGTGGGCATACCATTGTAAACTGTTTTCTTCCCCAGCTCGATAAGGTGCATTTTTTTTTCCTTCAGATTTCCCTGTCTCCCCCCCCTTCCCCACAAACCTGCTGGAACAAAGCACATGGGGGGTTGGCTCCCCCTAGACAAAGGGGATCAGAGATACACAGATCACTCTCCATGTAATTTTGTCCTGGGGGGGGAACTGAATGTAACCAGCAGAGAGAGGCAGTATAGCGCAGTGGTTTAAGGCTCTGAGCTGCAAATCTGGAGACCTGGATTTGAATCCCACAGTCCCAACTTGCATATTGTGTGACCCTGAGCAAGTCACAACTTCCCTGTGCTCCCAGGTCACACCTATAAACAAGCTTTCAGCTTAGTGTGCTATTCCTGGTTAAACAATTGGTTAAAAAACAAACAACCAAAAAAAAGACTTGTACAGAGTACCCTACACCCAAGGTAAGGGCCGTCCAGAGACCTAGTTTTGATGGTCTGTACAGCAAGGCACTGATGGGCTTCATTGGGAGGGAACCATGGAGGCGATTTGGGTCACCTTGATAAGGGGGGGCAAGAGAGTAAAAATAGGAGTGGTGTATATAGCCTGCATTGGCGGAGGAGCTGAGGAGAGTCTGGTGGCAGATGTGAGAGACACTGCAGACTGGGCAGGGAAGGGTGGTGGTGTTGGGGACTTAAACATGCCAGAAAGACTGGGAGACTATGACATCCTCGGTGACCAGGGAACAGAGGTTGTTGGATGTCTTTCAAGACGAGTTCCTAAATCAGCAGGTGGGGGAGCCGACCAAGGAGGCACAGGTACTGGATGTGGTCCTGGCAGACAGTGACCAGATTGGGGCCTGGAGGTAAGGGACCCATTGCGGGAGTGACCATGCCACAGTCTGGTTCTCTGCCTGGACCTAGGAGGGTAGAAGGCTGCACAAAGATGGAGGTAACTGACTTCAGGGGTGGATTTTAAGAAATGGAAGGATCCTTAAGAGCATTTGGATGGGATTGGGTCAGACATGGACGTTGATAGTAGGTGGGAAATCAGGAGAGGGTGCAGGATGCTACCAGCACCTGTGCAAGAGTAAGGCAAAAATGTGGTAGGGCCGAAAACCCTGCTGGTGGACCAGGAGGTCCAGCAGGTGGTGTCGGGAAGAAGGCAGCCTATAGGTAATTCAAGTGCTCAAGGAGTGAAAGGATCGAGGAGTACGAGCTGATGGCTAGAAGGGCCACTAGGGTGGTGAGGGCAGCTAAGGCAAGGAAGGAGCAGAACCTGGCCAGGGAAATTAGGAGAGAGAACAAGGGGTTCTTTAGATACATGGGGAAAAAAACGAAGGGTGAGGGGGCAGATTAGCAGGATTAATACGGGGGAGAGATGGGCACAAGACCCGGGGAAGCGGGTTGAGGTACTAAATGAGTACTTCACCTCAGTTTTCACCAAGGAAATGGGTGCTGCATCATACATGGGAGGAGACAGAGATACTGAGGAGGGGGGGACCCTTACCAATTGGTGGGTCTGGGGAGAGGGGGAGGCACCACTGGCAGGAGGGGGGAAGGCTAAGCAGGGAGAAGAGGTAGTGGAAGTGGAAATCACAGCAGAGAGAGTGAGAGAAGCCCTCAGGTCCCTTAAGATGGAGAAAGCACCGGAGCCGGATAAATTACATCCCAGAGTGCTGAAGGAACTTGTGGATGTCCTGGCGAAACCCCTGGTGGAGCTTTTCACCATCTATGAGGGCAGGGTGGGTGCCCCAGGACTAGAAGGTGGCGCATATAGTGCCTATCCACAAGGGGGGGATCAAGGGAGGTGGCAGAGAACTACAGGCCTGTCAGCCTGACATCGGTGGTGGGCAAGGTGATGGAGGGCATTATCAAGGAGTGGCTTGGGGGGAAGGGACCTGGAAAAGTCAGGGTGCCTGGACGATAGACAGCATGGATTCATCCCAGGGAAATTGTCAGCCAAACCTTGGAGTTCTATGACTGGGTGACAAGTGCCTTGGACGTAGGTAGACCAGTGGACGCCCTCTTTCTAGACTTCAGCAAGGCATTTGACTCTGTTCCTCACGTGGGCCTATTGGATAAGCTGGGAGAAATGGGGGTAGGGAACCAGATGATCAGATGGATGGGCAATTGGCTCCAGGACCGGACCGGGAGGGTCATAGTTGGTGGGATAGTCTCATCCCCAAGGAGGGTCATTAGTGGGGTCCCACAGGGATCAGTCCTTGGGCCCCTCCTGTTCAATGCCTATGTCTCCGATGTAGGGACAGGCATCAGGAGTGAGAGGAGTCTCTCTGCGGATGACTCAAAACTGGGGGCAGTGGTGGATGGGGAGGAGTGGAGGGTGGCCCTACAGGGGAACCTGGAGGCTCTGGAAAGATGGTCTAGAAAGTGGAAGCTGAGGTTCAATGTAGGGAAATGCAAGGTACTGCACCTGGGGGCCAGAAACCCAGGCCAAGTGTACACCCTGGTGGGGGGAATGCTACAAGTCTCGATGGCTGAGAGGGACCTGGGGGTGGTGGTGGATGTCAAGATGATCAACTCGGAGACTTGGAGGGCAGCAGCCAAGGCTACAGGATGCTGGGATGCATCGCTAGGGGGATCACCTCCAGAAGGAGGAAGTGATACTCCTCTGTATAACTGGGTGGTGGCGCACCTCGAGTACTGCGTGCAGTTTTGGAGGCCACACTTAAAGAGGGACATTAAACTCCTGGAGAGGGTCCAGAGGAGGGCAACCAAAATGATTTGGGGCTTGGGGGAACAGGACCTATGAGGAGAAGTTCGAAGAGCTAAATATGTACACATTGGAAGAGAGAAGGGACTGGGGGGACATAAGAGGTCTTCAGGTACATGAAGGGGGTAAATAGGGGAGGAACAGTCAGTGTGCTTCGAAGGAAGGATGAGGGAGCCACTAGAGGGCATAGGTGGAAGCTGGAGGGGGAAGATTCAGGGAAAGGAGGAGGTGCTACTTCACTGAGAGGGTGGTGAAGCCATGGAATGCGCTGCCTAGGGGTCTGGTGGAGGCAGAGACGGTGGAGGAGTTCAAGAGGGGGTGGGACAGGTACAGGGGAAGGGTTCTGGAAGCAAAATCCAATGCAGTGAGAATATCCGGAACTGGGAAGGGAGAAGCCAGAGAAGGCGAGGGGGGCAGCAAGGTCAGCTCCCAGGGTGGGGGCTGACCAAACGAGCAGACGCGAAAGACCGTTAGGCCTATTCTGCTGCCATTTTAGTATGTTAGTATTTTCACATGGGGGGGGTAATCCCGGTTTTAAGTCTGGGACGGAGCAGTGGGAGGGTATCTCGAGCTGTTTGGGGAAAGGAGACCACAGTGGACCTGGGTCCTAAATATAGGGCTCCTGTGGCACTTGAGGTATAGGGGTTAACTAGTAAAATGCTTGCCCACTGTCACAGAGCCCTTCCCCAACCACATAATTCCCAGGGGAAGGCTAAAGCATTTGAGGAAGGTCAGCACAAGTTCCATGCATCTTATGACAGGCCACACGTCACAACAGGTGGTCAGAAGGCTAAGTACATAGAGGGTTAGACGGTTACAGGTGTGACACGCCCCATCGCCCTGAAGCATAGGTTTGGTGCAGGGGCCCCAGTTAGAGCACCCCATCCAGTTGGCCTTGAAGCATCCAGAACCATCCATAAGGCAGACGGGATGTTATTCTTTACCTTGGAAGGAAAATAGTGTTTCAGTGTTACAGTTCAGTTGTTAACCGCTTTGTTTTTGTGAGTAATAGGAGACCATGTTATGTGACATTTCAGAGGAAGGGAGAAGGGCCAATGATCCATGGCTGAGGGAACTATAGCGACATACAAAGTCAGTGGTTTGGGAAGCCCTATTAACAGGAAAATAATCTTAAGAGTTGCATAAAGCTAAAGTAGAGATTGCACTCCAACAGGAGACGCATTTGGACCTTAAAGAGAGCACAAAGCTCAAACGGGCTTGGGTGGGCCAAGTATACTATGTCTCTTACAGGGCCCATCCACACAGAAGGGGGGTAAGCAAACCTTAATTCACAAAAACTGCCCTTTTCAGCACGTTGACATGCAGGAAGACCCAGAGGGAGATTCTGATATTCAGGGGGTGTATAGGAAATTACCCTACACGACGCCAATCATCTACATACCCAACCAGGACTCTGACAACAGTGAATTCCTCAGGGCAGCTCCCACCAGGGAGCTCTTCATAGTGAGGGACTTCAACACTGCCCAGAATCCCTCACTAGTTAGGTCAGGCTCCTTCCAGGGCCCCTCCTTACATGACGCTTAGAACACTAGGCTGGCTGGGTAGGACCTGGGGCTTGTAGACATCTGGTGGCACCTGCACCCAAAGGTGTATGACAACACTTGTTGGTCTGCACTACATCAAGCCTACTCAAGGCTGGACATGCTCTGGCTGTCTGTTGACTAGTCAAAATACATCCCAGGACAATGTTGGATCATGGGATGTTGTCCATGTCCCTGTGGCCTGGTCCTAAGGTTAAAAACTCTTCCTGGAGATTGAATGTCTCCTCCTTAACAGTGAGGAGTACAAAGATATGCTGAAAGACACATTGCTAAAATATAGATTTGATAACCCCACCCAAGACTCCACAGCGGCAGTCAGGTGGGATGGCCTGAAGGCAGTGATTACAGACAACACGATTAGTTTTGCCTCAAGACTCAAAAAGGCTAAACAAAATGAAATACTGGTGCTTGAAAATAGTCTCTTCGACCTGGAAGCTGAACATAAAATTGTCTTAGACGAAAGGGTCATAGAGAAGCTAGAGGAAACTAGGAAAAAGTTAAACTACTAGATGAGAAAATTGAGACAAAGTACTCCACCAGAGGTTTTACGAGGTGGGCAAACTTCTTGCCTGGCAACTCAGGAAAGCAGCAGCATCCAGAACAGTGCTGCGACTTGGGTCCTCAGCCTCCCTGACCGGTCCATAATAGACCTAGAGGAATTGCAAGGCAATTCCAGAGGTTTTATAGCAACTATATAGCCAAGAACAGAGGGCCCACCAAGAAAAGTTTGACCCCCGAGTCAAACTCCATAAACTCCCACAGGAGGATGTAGATAAGCTGGATGCTCCCATCACGGATGAAGATGTCCAAGCAAACACGGAATTAAAGACCAGGAAGGCCCTGGGCCCAGACAGGCTGGCAGCAGAACTTTACAAGGCCCTGGGGACAGAGCTAGCCCTTTCTGGGAGGGAGTGCCGGAGGTTCAGAAAGGTAAGGAGTCCCCCAGTTGGCAGTTCACCCAGATATCGGCAATTCCCAAAGAAGGAAAAATCCAGAGTCCTGCAGTACGCATAGGCCTATCTCACTGCTGAATGCTGACCAAAGATATATACCATGACCCTTGCTCGTCATTTGCAGGTATGTGTTTGGGGGGTGGAATCTAGTCCACCCGATCAGACTGGCTTCATTAATGGAAGGCTTATCCACAACAATGTCAGGCAACTGCTCAAACTTATGGCCTGCCAGCAGGCCTCGAGAGACAATGCTAGCTGTATTTATGGACGCAGAAAAGGCCATTGACCAGGTGGACTGGAGATTCCTACATAGGACCTTGGAGGAGATGGGTCTGGGCCCAAGTTCAGGGCAGGGGTAAAGGCCTTATATGCTGCACCCCAGGCTACAGTGAGAGTCAATGGCTATACCACTCACTACTGATTGAACAAGTGTCCTGCATAGGACCCTCAACTGACACCAAGTGGTGGTTCCATAGCTACCTCAGTGATTGTACCCAACAGGTTAAATTGGTGAAACCCTCGCAACCTCCATACTGGTCCGATCTGGTGTCCCTCAGGGATCAATTTTGGGGCCCATGCTTTCAGTATTTTTCTTAATCTTCCTCCTCCTGCCCTGATAGAATACTTCTTTATCCAGACAATGCAGTCATCTCTACTTCCCACCCTGATCCATCCTGCTCTACAGTTGCAGCTGCAAGCAGCTTTACAGAAGTTGAGAAATGGTTTAAATCTTATAAACTCATCTTCAACTACAGAAAAACTAAATCTATGATGTTCCATGGTACACACAAACATAAAAACAAAGGCCTATCAATCTTAAACAGTGATGTTGGAACAAGTCCACCTATTCAAATATTTGGAGGTGACCTTTGACTGCACTCTAGCTTATTCTGAACACACCAATAATATTGCCAAAATAGTGAATACCTGGATAGGTATGCTGTACAGACATAGAAACTGCATCACGGCTGAAGCCCCAAGGACTGCAATTCAGAGCTGTCACCTCAATAATTGACTATGGGCTTGTGATTTGCGGAAATGCCACTGACACTGCACTTAGACGCATTATCATAGGACTAAACAAGGCCTGTCATCTCTTTACCTCAGCCCCCCGCCTTATGCATACCTGCAATATCTACAAACAAGTAAATTGACTGCGACTTTCGTACCAAACTTGCATCAAAGCCAAAAAGACCATGTTGGATCTACCACCTTCAAGGGTTATGACCTTGCTGGCCCTTCATTGAGGTTCCCTTAACCAGAAGCTTGAAAACTCTTACTTTCTCCGTCCCCCGAGATGCACTTCAAGGACAACACCCTTCATATCAGACCTCATCCTGGTACAACTCCCTTCCTCCAGGAGTTACTAATAACACATCTCTGGGCACTTAGCGCAATCTTCATCAACACCTCGTCACCATGGCCTCCTGTGACTGCTGCTCCTAAACTAGGCCTCTTTCACCTCTTTTTCCTTTCAATAACATCTCTTCCCTCCCACTTTCACTCTTCCTTGTGCCCCTCCCAACCACTCACTTCTCTCATCACCTCCTCCTCACTCCCACCCCACCTCCTCTTTGTCAATGCTCTTTCTTTCACCCAGTTTCCCCCTTCCCATCTCATCTCTACCACCTTTGCTCCTGCCTTCCCAACTTATTCCAACTTTTCCTGCCCATGCTCCAGAAATATTCTCCCCATCCTCATCTAGTTTAAATTACATTTGTGACCTGTTGTGAATATGCCAACTAGTTAATGTACCGGACA
The DNA here is from genome assembly GCA_016271365.2 of Neoceratodus forsteri. Classification (NCBI taxonomy): domain Eukaryota; kingdom Metazoa; phylum Chordata; order Ceratodontiformes; family Ceratodontidae; genus Neoceratodus; species Neoceratodus forsteri. The sequence continues at coordinate 790,868,158 of CM057456.1, read as the reverse complement.
AAGCCTCTGGCTGCCTAGATTTGTCTTATTTTGTTTTATGTATATTGCCTCTATGTTGTTTTCTCATTATCGGACGTGGAACCTTTCTAAAAAAAGAGCCCTGGCTCAAAGGTGTTATCTGAAATCTTAAATAAATAAAAATAAATAAATAAAAATACCAGAGAAATTTTGTGCACAGAAACCCTGGCAGTGGTGGTGAGAGGAAATGAGGCAATTCAGGGAGTTCAGGCTGGGAACAGAAACCACAAAATATCATTTTACGCCGATAACTCCCTCTTTTTGACCCCCCCCCCCAAAAAGACCTCACTCCCAACGATTAGCAAGGAACTGCTAGAATATGGACAAGTGTCGGGTCATAAAATTAATATGGATAAGTCAGAGGTGATCAGAATTTGAGAACCACGCTCCCCAGGAATTAGTACAGAACTTTCCTTTAAATGGGTGGCTACACCAACACGGTCTTGCCTTGGTGTAGAATAAGATCTACCATAGTTCCCTCTGCTTTCAAGCTTAATTATGGAAAGCTACTGGGATGGGGGAGATCGTAGCTGATTTGGCCAGATGGATCTGCTGCCACTGTCATGGGGGGGGGGGGTTGAATCTATCAAGATGAAAGTCCTCCCTAGGTTCCTTTACCTGTTTCAGGCCCTTCCGATAAATATCGCCCTGCGCTGCACCCCCTCCACTAACTTAATGTCCCTCTTCAGATACGGACGCCAGTACTGCACACAGTACTCCAGGTGTGGTCTAACTAATGACCTATACAGTGGCAGAATCGCCTCCTCCCTCCATGAGGATATACCCCTTGCAATACAACCCAGCATTTTGTTGGCCTTTGCAGCACAGTAATGGAAGTTGAGTGTATAATCTTGTAAGCTGAAGTTGGTTTAGTTCCTCCTGGAGGTCGGCATTACTGGGTACAGCATTTATTGCTGTAGGAAAGAGGGCAGCTTTTACATAATGCTGATTGCTACAGCTGCATACATAACTGGAAGAGAAAGTGATGGATCACTGGTCTTAATTTAAGAATTCATACTTGCTCTACCAAATATTTTTATAAAATGGATAAAGCATAGAGAGCTTTGAAGCAGGGCAGCTGCCAAGGGCTCTAGACTAACCATATAAATTATGGGCGATAAGGGACACCCCTGGTGTGTTCTCTCTGGATGGAGAAAGAATCTGACTTAGTGTAAAGCTACTGTAAAATTGCATGAGCTGTGCTATAAAGTTATCACCAAACCCCATACATTTTAGTATTTCAATCAAAAAAGGCTAATTTAGGTGGCTGAATGACTTAGCATCAATAAAACAAAGCACCACTTGGGGAATTTTTCAATCTTCGGCCCCTGCTAAGAGGACAGACGCCAGACATTATTTGCAAGAAATCTCTGGGGAATAAACCCCATTTGGTCTGGGTGGATAAGCTTTGTCACTGTTTTGTGCACCCCAGCCACCAGTGTTTTTGTAGAAATTGGTAGGTCCTGATTGAGCAGAGAAATTTTCTGGTATGAACCACACTGAGTCCTTGGTTTACCTGTTTTAGAGATGACTTATCACTGCCTCTTTCCAGTAGTCAGGAAACTGGCCTTCCACTTAACATGCATGAATTACCTTAAGGAGAATAGGTGTAAAAATATCCTTAAAGGGTTTGTAAAAGTCAGTATTAAATCCATCCAGCTCAGGAGACTTGCCTGTGACCAGTGCCTCGATGGCCCTCTACCCTCCTCTTCCCTAGTTGGCTTTTCCAATTCTATTCCGTCTTCCTTTGATAGTGAGGAGAGGTCCAGGTCATTTAAAAAGGTTGTGACCTCATGTATGACTTGATCAGGGTCTCTGGACTCTGCATACAGGGAGGTATGAAATGCTTTAAAGGCCTCTGCAATCTTTGTCGGGGTAACTGCCATATCTCCCCCCACCCTTTGGGGGCTATCAATTGCTTTACTGTTCAGTCTGTGGCTTCTTTGTGAAGACAGAAAGCCAAAGGTTTGGCTGCCCTCCCTCCCCCCTCATAGTAGTGTCTGGTATAGTGCAGAGCACCTCTTCCTGTTTGTTGGGGAAAAGTTAAGGTCTCATCTGCCTTTTTGCAGTTCCCTCAATGCTCAATGTGTTCAGACTTCTGAACACTGCGTGCCTGTTCTAGGGTTTTAATCTTATTTTCTTTTAACTCTGATAGCTGCAATTGTTTTATTATGGTGTGAGGCCAGACAATCTTGCCCCCTGACCATGGCTTTCAATGTATCCTACACAGTAGGGATGGGGGCATCTGTAGTGTTACTCAAGGAATATGCCTCTTATAGTTTGTGGACTATGGTTTCTTTAATGTGGGTAACATTCAAAATGTAAGTATTCAGGGTGGTGGGGGGAGTGGTATTTATCATTAAGGATGGCATAGGTAAAAGCAGGGTTGAGGCGTAGGGACATGTGGAGGCTTTATGGGTCACCCTACAGGCTCCTGGGGCAAGCGGGCTAGCTGGGGTGGTATATAGACCACTCGTGCAGGCAGAAGACCTGGAAAACCTTAGGGACCACTGTGGTCAGGGATAGGGCAGAACAGTGGTGCTGGGGGACCTATACATGCCAGAAACTGACTGGGAAACTATGGCATCCTCATTAGCCAGGGAGCAGCATCTGCTGGACATCTGCCAGGATGCGTTTCTTGCCCAGCTGGTAACTGACCCAACGAGGGAGGGTCGCATCCTGGATATGGTTCTGTCACACTGTGAGCTCATCAGGGATCTAGTAGTTGGGGACCTACTGGCAGAAAGTGATCATGCCCATGGTCTGGTTATCCCTGAAGTGGTGGGGGGGGGAAAAAGAGGAGTAGATTGCATTAAAACGATGGTAGTTGACTTAAGTGGTGCGGACCTCAACGGTATAGAGCAGATCCTTAGGAGTTACCTAGACGGGATCGGGCCAGGTATGGACATTGAGAACCAGTGGGAAATTAATAAAGAAGGGGCTCCTGGAAGCAACCAAGGCCTCCATGAAGCAGTGGTGCACATTTGGTAGAGCCAGGCGGCTGAGCTGGTGGACAAGGGAGGCTTAGCGCCAATATAGGTGTCCGTGTGGGGTTATATGGAGGAGTATGATATGATAGCCAGGGAGGTCACCAGGGTGGTAAGGATGGAGCAGAGGTTGGCTCAGGGATTAGAAGTGGTGAAAAAGATTTTCAGGTATATCAGGAAAGGAGGCAAGGAAGTTTAGTAGGCTGAGGTCAGGGAGCGGGTGGGCAGAGGAGGCAGGGGCAGGCAGAGGTACTAAATGACTATTCTGTCTCGTTCTTCACTAGAGAGGATGGGGGTGACACTGCATGGGAAGCTGCAGGGGTGGACCTGGATGGGGGGCCATGGATGCTGAATCCCATTGGTAGGGTGTGGGAAGCCCTCAAGGCCCTAAGAGTGGAGAAGGCACTGGGCCCAGATAGGCTTCACCCTAGGGTGCTTAAGGAATTGGATGACATCCTGGCTGCACCTCTGGTGGACTTCTAACACCTCCCTTTAGTCAGGATATGTGCCTCAGGACTTTAGGATGGCCCACATCGTGCCTATCCGCAAGGGCGGCTTGTGAGAAGAGCTGGTAAATTACAGGCCGGTAAGCCAGACGGTGGTAGGCAAAGTGATAGAAGTCATCTTACGAGAGTCTGGAGGGGTTTCTGGAGGAATGGGGTCACCTGGATGATCGCCAGCATGTCTTCGTTTAGGGCAGATCATGTCAGACCAACCTGGTGGAGCTCTACAACTGAGTGATGAGAGCGCTGGACCAGAGCAGGCCAATGGATGTCCTCCTAGTCTTCAGCAAGGCATTTGACTGTGCCACATCCTGGGCTGCTGGAGAAGTTCAGGGAAATGGAGGTGGTGGTACGGATGGTCTGATGGATAGGAAATTGGTTAGCAGGGCGTTTTAAAAAGGTGATGGTCGGGGGGGGGGGGGTTCATCGCCCAGGAGGGTCACTGGCGGGGTCCCACAGGGATTGGTGCTGAGTCAACTCCTGTTTAACGCTTATATTTCAGACATCAGAAGCGGTATCAGGAGCAAGATGAGCCTCTTTGCCGATGACGCGAAACTGGGGGCAGTGGTGGATGGGGAGGAGGGTACATTAGCCCTTCAGGGGAACTTGGAGACTCTAGAGGGGTGGTCACACACCTGGAAAATGAGGTTTAATACTGAGAAATGCAGGGTTCTCCACGTGGGGGCCAGGAACCCAGCTCATGTGTACACCTTGGGAGCGGAGACACTGTAGGTTTTGGGGGGGTAAGACATCAGGGTGGTTGTGGATGCCAAAATGAACAACTCCGAGCAGTGTAGAAGGGCTGTAGCCAAAGCAAATAAAATGCTGGGGTGCACAGCCAGGTCGATAACCTTGAGAAGCCAGGAGGTGTTCCTTCCACTATATAATTGCCTGGTTAGGCCACACCTTTAATACTGTGCAGTTTTGGTGTCATTACTTAAAAACTGATATTTCCTTCTGGAGAGGGTCCACAGGAGGGCAACCAGGATGATACAGGGTCTGGGGGAGAAGTCCTATGGGGAGAGACTTGAGGAGCTCAACCTGTACTTTCAGGAAGAGAGGAGGGACAGAGGGGATATGATAGAGGTCTTCAAATATCTTAAGGGAGTAAACAGGGTACGCCAAGATAGGGTGTTCCAGCTGAGGGAGGTTATGGCCACCAGGGGGCACCCAATGAGGCTGGTTGGTGGGAGACTAAGGGAGGAGTCAAGGAGATGCTACACTTTACTGAGCGGGTGGTGGAACCCTGGAATGCTCTGCTAATGGAACTGGTGGCTGTAGCAACTGTGGAGGGGTTCAAGAGAGGCTAGGACAGGTATAGGGAGGGTACATCTCAGAACCCCATCGGGGGATGAGGGTGGGGGACCTTGTGGGGAAAACTGCAATGGTGCCCTGACCAGGCACCGATTCCCGAGCAGACTCTATAGACCATAGGGCCTACTCTGCTGGCTTCTTAGTATGTTAGTATTTGCCATAAATTTTGGTGCTGTTCAGTGGCTATAGCTAGTTCAACTGGACTGGGGCATGATCTGACTGAATGGATCATACAGTCTACGCCTTTGGGCATGAGAAAAAGATTTATTCAGGAGTGCAAAAGGTTCAGTTGTGAGAAGAAGGTGTAGTCTTTCTCTTGTGCAAGTGCCTCCGAATATCAGTAAACCCCATTACTTCTACGAAGGCCTACCATTGAAAGTTCACTTCCCCCCTCATCTCCCCTACCTTGCAACACCCCACCACTCCTCTCTCCATCCCTCCACCTCGCAGCACCCCACCACTCCTCTCCCTAAGTCCTGGCAAAAGTAATTCACAAAGTAATATCAACCAAGTGTAGCATCCCCCCACCTACTGTCATTGTCCCTAAAATCCACCCTCCTTCCGCTGCCCAGCTCAGTGAAAGCAAGTACACTGTATCTCCCAGTTCCATCACTCAATGGCATCCACCACCCTTGACTTGTGAGAGGATGTAGAAAAACTGCCTTGTCAATAGGGGGTCAAAATTATTGGAAGGTGTATGTGCCCATTTTATCCTTACAAATATAGAAAAATACATTCTTTAAAACATATAAATATGCCACAAAAACGTTAAGATAGCAGAGGACAGAAGGCTAGAGAAGAGCCATTTTGTGTGCATACTGCCCAGTATCAGTCATATTAAGGGGGAGCAGTCAAAGTGATGGCTCTGGATCGAGACCCTGCGAGATACCCCTCAAATTTTTTCCCAGGTCAGAGACCCTGCCAGATTCGACACACTTTAAGCACTGCCACCACCTTCTTCCCACATAAGGGTGAGCCAATTTGAAAACTGGCATCTTCAATTTGAACCCACTGTCTTCAGTCTGACTTTGGACACTTCAGTGTAAACACTTCAGGTCCTTGGTATGGGATCCAGCAGGCTACAAACAGTGATAAGAGGCACTTCTCAATCACTCCTTGCCCACTCTAGTGAATCCCAACCTCTTCCGCCCTCCTCCATTCCTCCCATCTGTTTTGTAATAAAAAAGCTCATGGTGGCCATAGAAAGAACAGTTACATAGCTACTATAACAGTAGATCTTAGAGAGACTCCTCCATTAGGCCACACCTTTGGAACTGTAAGCTTTCAGCATCATGACCACTTGGAAACTTTTTACTAGCCAGAGGCCATCCAGATTGACATGCAGTGTCAGTGCATATATAACGTGGGTGGCCCCATCACTCCTCTGTTCCCTGCCGGGGGAGATTAGCCTCAGAGGCCCTCTAACCATGAGAAATCTGCAGAATTGACCAGTACCAGACAAATGAGGAGAGGCATGGAACTAGAAACAGAATGCATGGAGTAAAGCTTTAGGCACAGCATCTGATATCCATCAGGATAGCGAAGGGGAAAGAAGGAGGGTACAGCATGGTCTGATGGAGGAGATTCTCTCAAAATGGTACAGTTAAGCATAAGAGCAGGACTGCATCAGTACATCTTTGAGAGAGGCTCTTACAGTAAGTAATTGCATATAGGACCGACACCAGCAGGACCTCACGGAAACATTTCTAGCTAGCACGTCTGGCGAGGACCGCCCTTCATCAGGTGACCGGCGCCAGAGATGTTGGCATAAAGGGGCGGTCCCCGAGGCCAGTCTTCCAGTTCTTTCTTGCCACAGGCCAGAAAAGGCCGGATGAGAGGAGCAGATATTTCTCTCACTGGAAAAGGAGCTGAAAAGCCTAGGGAGGTGGAGGGCGGGAAGGTATTACCTACTGCAAGAGCCTCTCTCGAAGAGCTACTGTTAAGGTAAGTTCTTATGTAACTGTACTATCTTACTTTGAGAGGGCTCTTGCAGTAGGTAATTACATATAGGACTGAATCCCAAGCAGTCTGGAACAAAGAGGCGCACTGGGAGGTAGGAAAACTACTCCAAAAGGTAGTTCTAGCTGTGCAAGCCTCAAGACAAGAGGCCTTGCAGAACAACCAGCCCAAAGCCTGCTCTATGGCGAGAGGCAACATCCAAACTGTAGTGTTTAGTAAAGGTATGGACGGAAGTCCAGGTGGCGGCAGCACAGATGTCTGCCGCAGACACATTTTTGAAACAAGCCGCTGAGGCAGCTACTGCTCTGGTGGAGTGGCTTCTTACTTGACCCGGTAGGGTCTTGTTATATTTGTCATAACAGAAAGTGATGCAATGAGCCAACCACTTCGACAGGCATTGCTTGGAAACAGCATTGCCTCCCCTTTTATGAGCAAAAGAGATGAACAATTGGTCAGTCTTTCTGAGATCCTTTGTCCTGTTGGTGTAGTATCTCAGAATCCGGTGGATATCCATAGTATGTAGTAAATATTCCCCTTGATTAGAGTACTGCATAAAAAAGGCAGGCAACTCTATGGACTGTTTAAGAGTAGACTCAGCTACTACTTTAGGGAGAAACTTAGGATTCGTGTGAAGAGCAACTCGTTCCTTGTGAAAAATCAAGTATGGGATTTTGCATATCAGGACCTGGAGCTCGGAAATTCTCCAAGCCACCAGGAAGAGAGTCTTCCATGAAAGGAACTTCATATCTGCAGAAGCTGCAGGTTCGAAGAGAGGGAGAGTAAGTTTCTCGAGAACAAAGTTCAAGTCCCAAGGGGGAGCAGGAGTACGGATGGGGGGCCTCAGATGGAGGACCCTTCGGAGAAAGGTCTTAGAGACCTCCAATTGAGCAAAAGCTTTGTCTGCAAAGGGAACATAATAGGCCGAGATGGCCACCATGTGAACCTTCAGAGAAGAGTGACCGAGACCCAGGTCAAACAGATGACACAGATACTCCAGCAGAAGCTGCGCTGAACAGGAGAAGGGTTCCACGTTCTTGGAAGCAGCCCAGATAGTGAATCTTTTCCACTTCATGGCATAGGTGGATCTGGTGGAGGGTTTTCTGGCCTACACCAAAATCTCCGCACTTTGGGAAACACTCCAAGATGGGATTGGACTGATCTGCAGGAGCCATGCATGCAGTTGAAGGAATTTGAGGCCTGGATGGACAAGGGTCCCCTGATCCTGGGTTAGTAAACCTTGAGAGACAGGAAGAGGAAGGGAGGATCCTCTGAGTACTGTTGTAGAAGAGAGAACCAAACTTGCTTGGGCCAGAAAGGAGCGATCAGAATTATTCGTTCTCCTTCTGAAACTAGTTTCTGCAAGACTAGTGGGATAAGTGGAATTGGGGGAAAGGCATAGACGAATCTGTCCTTCCAATCTAGAGACGGAGCATCGCTCCAAAAAGCACCTCGCTCTGGAACGAGCATGCGGAAGACTGAAAGTTTTGCATTAAGAGAGGCTGCAAACAGGTCGACCTGTGGTGTTCCCTAAACTCTGAAGATATTTTCTAGGACCCCTTGGTCCAGTTCCCACTCATGAGTCAGAGCAGAAGAGTGACTTAGCTTGTCTGCCAGGGTGTTGTCGACTCCGGAATGTGAATTGCCGAGAGGTGAAGGTAGTGTTGTGTTGCCCAATCCCAGCCCTCATTGCCTCCCTGCAAGAGGGAAATCAAGTCCTCCCTGTTTGTTGATGTACCACACCACGCACATGTTGCCCGCCTGGACGGCACGGTGGCTGGGAAGGAGGTATTGGTGAAGGGCTTGAGAGCGACACTGCCCAAGCTCGAGCACACTGATGTGAGTCATTCCCAGCTTGGACCAGGATCCTGGGTGCGATGAAGGCCAAGGTGGGCTCCCAACCTTCGCCTGAGGCATCTGTGGTTAAAGTTTGGGAGGGAAGGATGAAAGAAAGGAACTCACCGAAACAGGTTCTCTTGAACCATCCACCACTGCAAGCTTCAAGCATCGGCGAGGAGATCAGAACTGGATGATCTAGATCGTCATCTAGCTGATCCCATTGAGAGCGAGAGTCCACTGAGAAATTCTCATGTGGAGGCGAGCGTGAGGAACCGCGGATAGCAGCCACCATGAGCCCGAGAAGGTGAAGGACCGACTTGCAGAGACCGCCCTGCGGTCGGACAGCAGACTATTTGGGTCTGGAGGGTGGATGCCTGTCTGGAGGCAGGAAGGCCTTGCCTGCGTCGTGTCGAGAATCGACCCAATAAATTGTCTCTGGGATGGGACCAGATGGTACTTGGAATGGTTGATGGTAATACCCATGCAGGCAAAAACCTGCTGGGCAAGGGAGAGGCAACGCAGGAGTTCCTCCCTGGACGAGGCCGCCAGGAGCCAATCGTCCAGGTACGGGAAAACCTGTACTCCCCTGGTACACAGGTGGGCTTCCACCACTGCCAGGCATTTGGTAAACACTCAGGGGTCTGAGGATAGACCAAATGGGAGTGCCTTGAACTGGTAGTGGTCCCCCTGGAACACAAAACGAAGGTATTTGCGATGAGAAGAGTGAATGGGAATGTGCAGATAAGCATCCTGCATATCCACAGCACAAAGCCATTGACCCGGCCGGAGGAGGGGCAGTAGGCTCTGCAGAGAGAGAGAGAATCCTGAACCTTTTGTATTCTACGTAAATATTCAGGGAACTGAGATCCAAAATTGGTCTGAGATCTCCAGTCATCTTTGGGACCAGGAAGAAATGGGAATAGTAACTTGTCCCTCACAGATGAAGGGGAACGGGATCTATAGCTTGCTTCAACAGGAGAGCCGAAATTTCCTCCTGGACCAAAAGATGTTGGTCCTGTGAATAAGACTACTTCGGAGGGGGGTGGCGTGGTGGTTTCTGAAGAAACTATCGAGTGCCTCTCTGCTATGCACTAGAGCACCCAAGAATCTGGTTATCCTCTCCCATCCCGGAAGGTGGAGGGAAAACCTCCCTCCTACCGGTTCCTCCAAGGGGTCCGGAGACAGTGGGAGAGGAAAGGAGTCCGGTGGTGTGGGGCAGCACTGCAGCTGAAGCACCTGCTGCTTTTTTGGGCAGGGGAGCTTAGCAGCTGTGGGGGCCCGGTGTTTTGTGGCCTGCCTTCCATGTGGTTTCACCTTTGGCTGACTCAGTCTGCGAAAGGGATGGCGCTGCTGCTGATGAGAACAGTACATGGAATCAACTGACTTCAGTGCCGTCCCCTTCTCTTGCAAATCGGTGATGATGTACTTGACATCACCCCCAAAAAGCACCAACCCCCGGAAGGGTGCTTTCTGGATAGCAGATTGCACCTCCGGGACCAATCCTGACAGGTGGAGCCAAGCATGATGCCGTAGGCCTACGGCAAAAGCTGAGCTCCGTCCAGCAGTGTCCACTGCATCGTATGTCACACGAGGTATGTGGCGACTGACTGAACGAGCAGAGCTGACAAGATCAGCCAACTCCTGCTTGACTTGGGAGTCAGGCAAGGAGTCCAGTTTGGCTTCCGCCTGAGTCAGAATGGCCTTCTGGTAGTCCCCCATAAGGCTAATATAGTTCAGGGCCCTGATCCCCAGTGTGGAGGAAGCATAAATCTTTCTCCCATACTGGTCCAGAAGGCGCGATTCCTTATCAGGTGGTGACGAGCCAAGACGCTTAGGGTTTGCCGACCGCCGCGAGCGGGCGCTAATCACAACCAAGTCGGCACGAGGGTGAAAATCCAGAAAATCAACACCTCTGGAGCCTGATATAGCCTGTTTGACTTCCTAGGAAGTGGGGCTAGAGCCGATGGCTGTTTCCATATTGTGGTGACGAGGTCGTGTGAGGCTCATCCAGGGTGGCACCAAGGTAGGAGCTGTCACAGGCAGATCCAAATGTTCAGCGAGTTTCAGGCGCTGAGGATCTGGTTCCAGGGAGTGCCACTGATGAACCTCCTGGATTTTTCCTAACAACGCCAGAAAGAAGGATCCTCCGAGGAGACTCTGAGGAGTCCTTGCCTGGCTTTGACGGAGAGCGTGGTTTTGGGTCTCTCTCGAGCAACTGCCTGAAGAATCCAAGGAGTCCGAGGGTGAAGAGGAGGATGAAGAGGAAAGAACTCCTTTCCTGACCCGGAGAGGAATGGACCCTTGGGAAGTCCCTCGGAATCGTGTCCTGCCCTTCTGATCCAGATGGAAGAACCCTGGAAGCCGGAGGTGGTGAGGGAGTGTGCTGCCTCAGACGTATGGGAACCTGGGACGGCACCATCACTGAAAGGTGGCTCTCGACCTCTTTGGTGAGCTGAGCCTTGGCCTCAGCCCACCAGGAGGCCCGTGTCCCCTGCAGGTCCACCAGCGGCCGCGAGGGCGGTGGAGCAGGAGGCGGCTGGGGATAAGAATACGGGTTGTAACCATATGGGCATATCCAAAACCTGGCTGCTGGTGGCCGGCGTCAGGTACTGTGCATCGGGTACTGCGTGTCGGGAAGCCTGGCCGTGGTACTGTGGCACCAGATACCGCGGTCCTGGGTACACCAGCCAGATAGGATGGAGCGTACCGGGAGGCTGCCGGAGCAGGGAGCCCAGCCGTGGCCTCACTGGCGGTCCATAGTTCTCCAGGAGTTGGTAAGACAGGCATCAGGGCCTACGTTGGAGGCCCTGGTGTCGGACGATCAATGTCAGAGGGGCTGGCATTGGAGCCGCATCCAGGGAGCCACGCTGGGTCCGCGCACCAGGTGGTGGAAGGACCGATGGAGGAGGAAGATTCCCAGCTTCGCCCAGGGATGGAGGAGAAAAATCCTGGGGTCAGTTGTGGAGACTCTGGTTCCCCAGATGGCAGCAAAGGCTGCAGGAACCTGGTACGACAGATGTGGGAGGGTCAGTCGTCTGTTCCTTCACCAGCCGGATTTCGGACGAGCCAACATGTGGCTTAAGGGCAAGCTCTGGCGGGTGCTGGAGGAGCCAGCATTTGACTTATGACAGACATCACGGAGACAGGTAGAGTAGGGGATCGGCCTGGTCCGGTGGAGTGGAGGCCGCACGCCGTCCCGAAGGGTCAGATGTCTTACCAGCCCTCTCCGAGTGGACATCGGAGGAGCCGACGCCCAGCTTACCGGAGTCTCTCACAGTGGTAGGCTGCAAGCCTGTGGCCAAACCAGGGGTGGAGTCCTCCAACTGCCTGGAGGCGCCCACAAGGCCCAAGCACGAGCCAGATGGGTGGGCCGATGCCCCCTCTGAAACCTCCGAGGCGGCCGTCGAGGAGCGATCCCCCGGAGGGGATGTTACCTGCATCCCAGTGACTCCAGAGGGAGATGCAGTGGAGGAGCTCTTGTCTCGGTGCCTCTCCTTCTTCCGATGGCTTTCGGGGGAAGTGGACGCCTGCCTCAGTTTTTTGAGCTCCTTCTCCATTGAACTCATTTTCTTTAGAATATGGGCTTCCAGGGATTGCTGCCGCCTTTTCTGGGTAGCAGCGTTGAAACTGAGGCAGTGCTGGCACTTCTTGACTGGGTGATCGGGGCCCAGGCAGAACAGGCACAGGGAGTGGCAGTCCTTGTGCGGTAGTTGGGCGCTGCATGAATTGCACTTATTCTTGTGCTCGGAGGGTGTAGGGGACGACATACACAGACTATTGTACTGACAGTCAAAAAAGCAATAATTTTTCGGTAAAAACGACAAAGATAGGGCCTGACGAGCTACTAACTTTCCTGTGAGGCACTGCATGAGCTAACGGCGTGAAAGAACTGGAAGGCGGGTGTCGGGACTACCTTTATACCGACGCCTCCTGGACGCCGTCACCTGACGTGGGCGGTCCCTCGCCAGGGACTGCTAGCTAGAAATTTTTCCGTGGGGTCCTGCCGCCTTTCAGCGTCAGTGCTATATGTAATTAGCTACTGCAAGAGCCCTCTCGAAGTAAGATCTACTGTTACAGTAAATTCTTATAAAACTGTTCTATCTTCATAGAGGACATCTCCTCCATTAGGCCACACCTTTGAAATGACTCCCAAGCAGTACAATGTAAACTGGAAGGATGGCACTGTCTAATATGTGATCAGGACAGAAGGCCTGGCAGTTCAGCAAGCCCAAGCCAAGCATGTCTATGCGAGAGGATGTTCAGATTGTAATGTTTATTGCAAGTGTAATATGTCAGGAGCAGGAACTTTTTTAAAACAGGCAACAGAAGTGGCCATACACCTTTTGGAGTGGCCCCAAACACACACCTGGAAGTTCCTTACCATACTTCCTGTAACAGAATGCAATATAATGTGCCAGCCATTTGGACAGGCATTTCTTAGACACAGGAGTGCCCTTTTCCCCACAGGCAAAAGAAGCAGTGGTGCCTGTATAAAGGGGATGCTGAGGCATATCTGCAGATATAGGTGGTGTCCCACTTGTGAAGAGAAGTTTTAGAAACTCCTTGGTAGGCGACTGAGCCATAAGATAGTGCCGGTAGCAGAATGCCTTGGCAAGGCAAATTTTATTTATTTATTTATTTTTTTAAAGATGCCCATCCCGGTGGCTCTAGGTGCTGTACAATTAAAATCACATACAGACAAGACCGACAATATAAGAATATATAACAAGCATTAGTCAATGCCGAATGTTTGCTTGTTGGCATTGCCATTGGTAGTATAGGAGTTAGAGAGCTGCATAATAGGAATCATAGTGAAGTATAGAACTGAAGCCAACCACACCACCACCCTGCAGAGACTGACAGGCATCGGGGTGTGCCTTTGGGTCATCAGGCATAACAGCCACACCATTTCACTACACCCTACCCTGCAGACACCAATAAGTGTCATGGTGCGCCTTGGGGTCTTTGGCCCTTATGATCACCCCATTCCATCAGGAAATATGGCGAGATGGGTGCTGTATAGGAGAATGGGGTGAACCTTGGGCCGAAGAGTCCAAGGCACACCTCGATGCCTCTCACTGGCTGCAGGGTGTGAAATGGTATGAGCATTACAGGCGAGAATCCCAAATCACACCCCTAATGCCTGTCAATCTCTACAGGGTGGGGCGTTATGGTCGGAAACCCTAATGCCTCAGGTGTTCGTTGGCGTTTTCACTCCAAATTTTCAACATGGTTTTTTTGTGAACCCCTCACCTTATGAATAGTGGCAATATCAGTTTGTTAGCCAAAAGCTGATTTTAGCATAGCGACTACGCCATTTGGCACCACAGCTGCAAACACACATTTTGAACAGGATGTGAAAATGACAGCTGTACTGTTAATGGGGAGGTGCAAAAATGGCTATGTTGAAAATCTGCAGTGAAAATATAAAAAAACTGGTGAAGTCACGAGCGTGTGTAGAAACTGTGCAACGCACACCCGTAATGCAATTAATTAGTTTGGGGATTTTTTTTTTTTACAGCAGATTGTCAACACAGGCATTTTGGGACCTCTGCTCATGAACGATGTCACTGTGATTTTCTTAATCTGTCCCGAACAGTGATTTCCCACAGCGACCACGCATTTCTGCGCTGGAAGTGCAAAAACACATTTCGGCCATGGTGTGAAGAATGACAGCTGTATCATTCATAAGGAAGTGTGGAAAAATGCCAGTGGTGAAAATCTGGACTGAAAATATTAGAAATGCATGAACTTACGAGGGTGCGTGGAAACTGCAATGGTCGCTCGTAACAGTCATTTTATGGACTTTTTTCACCAGATTTTTAACACAGCCATTTTAACACCTCTGCTCATGAACAGTGTCACTGTGATTTTCTTAATCTGTCCCAAACATTTTTGCACATCGACTGCGCCATTGTGCGCTACTTGCGCGGAAACACATTTTGGGCGAGATGTGAAAAATGACAGCTGTACTGCTCATAAGGAGATGTGGTAAAATGGCAATGTTGAAAATCTGGAGTGAAAATATTGAACATTCGCGAACTTACAAGCGTGCATAGGAACAGCGCAACGCATGCTCGTAAAACAGTCATTTTGGAGAATTTCTTCACCAAATTTTCAACATAGGGTTTTTGGCGGCCTACCTCATGAACTGTGACAGTCATTTACGTCAATCGGTCCCGAAAGGTGGTTCCCAGCAGGACCTCAAATCACCTTCGGGCTGATTAACAAAATGACAGTGACAGAATTCATGAGGCGGGTCCCAAAACCCCATGCTGAAAATTTGGTAAAAATTCCCAAAATGCCTGAGATATGCATCAAAGTTGAAAAAACCCTATTTATTCCCTTTATACAGCTTACCGGCATTTCTCAGTTCAGCGGTCAGCTTTGAAGAGTGCAGCGTGTTCCCGGTCCACCAAAGATCATCGTGCCAGACTCGGAGGTAAGTATGGGGTGAGGTGGGGCGTGGGGGCAGGGTGGGTGTGGGTGGGGAGGGGTCAGGACAGTCACCGAGAGCGTTTTCTCTTGCAGGTTAATTTTTGTAGACAACGCGGACTTGTGCCACGCTGGGGTGGGCTCCCAGCATGGGAGCTGTAAGGCTGTTTGGGGAGTGGAGCCGATGGGGAGTTGGGCACCCCGGCCATATGGACTGTTGCCACGCTGGTGTGGGCTCAGCATGGCACCTGGAACTCTGTTGGAGGGGGGCAGCAGCAGATGACGGGGATTGGGCACTCCCCTACCGCCACACAGTGTGCGTGAGGATAATAGGGCATGAGCACGCAATATGCATGTGTGTGGGGGAATGCATGAGCATGCAATATGCTAATCAGCATATCTTATCGCTGCTCACTGAAGCGAAGCTCTGCCTTTCAGCTGTACAGCACTACATTTTCAACTGCTGTCAGATAGCTGCAGCATTCATTGGTGAACTGTGGTCGCGCCTGCAAACACACTGACTGAATTGGGAGGAAGGGTGACACACCTACAAAAAGTCGGATGATGGCACTATGTTTCTTGCACATGCGTGCAAGCAAACATATAAAATGACACCACAATAGAGAACATAAGAAAAAATTACTCACCTTAGTAATGTTGTTTCTTCTAATGGAGTCTTGCTGTATTCTGACTAATTGCAGTGATCTCCAACCTTTGAACTGCCCCGGAGAGGAAAGTTAACTTTCCATGCAAGGCATGGAACGCTGAGCTCGAGCTCGGTAGAGCCTCTGTCTGCTGTTTGAAGCCCAACCGCCAGATCTTTACGAGCTATGCTCACTGGGCGTCCTGTGAGGAAACTGTAAACTCACACTAGCCAACTGGCAACTAAATTATAAAGGTTTTTGGTTTCAAAGCAAAGACTCAAGTCAGGAAACCCAAAACAAAACACAACACACCCCAAAAAGTAAAGAGGGTGGGAAAGGAGGCACTCTAGGTGCCAACACTGCTCCTGCCCACCCACATCCCAAAACCAGGTTCTGAGAGGGAGGTAGGAGGTCAGAATACAGCAAGACTCCATTAGAAGTAACAACATTACTAAGGTGAGTAAATTTTTCTTCAAACAACATGAAGTCTTGCTGTATTCTGACTAATTGAAGACTACCAAGCAGTACATCCATGGAGGAGGACAGAACCTACTTTAGGAACAGGCTCTGAAGTACTGCTGTGCAAACCGAGCATCACTCCTAGCCTGGATATCCAGAGAGTAACGCTGGTAAAAGTATGGACAATTTTCCAGGTGACTGCTTGACATATCTCTAAGATAGGAATATCCCTGGCAGCAGCCAGGGAAGCAGCTGTACTCTTAGTAGAGTGAGCCCTCAGGCCTGAGGGTGAGTTCTACCCAATTTTTCATAGCAGAATTGTATACAAGAGACAATCCACCTGGCAATAGATCTTTAGTGGCAGGTTTTCCTTACCAACCTCACCATAAGTGAGGAACAATTGGAGCGAGTCAAACCTAGACCCTTGGTGCACTCTATGTAATAGCTAAGGGCCCTTTTCATGTCCAGGTTGTGCAGCCTCCTCTCTCCAGAGGAGGAGGAATGGTCAGTGAAGAAAACGGAAGAGACAGACTGGTTAAGGTGGAAATCTGAGACCACCTTGGGCAAAAACTTCCTATTAGTTCTTAGGACCACCTTATCTCTTTCACAGAGATAAAATCAGCTCTGACAGGGCCTGTAACTCACTGATGAGTCTGGCAGAAGTAATGGCTACCAAGAATGCAGTTTTCTAAGTCAAGTGCTTAAGCTCTGCTGAGGACAAAGGCTCAAAAAGGAGGATGCATAAGCTGAGCAATGCAAACATTTAGGTCCCAAGCAGGAGCAGGGTCCCTGAAGGGAGGATTGGTGTGTAACAATCCTTGACAAAATATAGGATGAGCTGAAAGAGAAGAGGACTTACCTACTGACAAAAAAGCAGAAACAGCTGCTAAATGCACTTTGAGAGTAGCTGGTCTGAGCCCCAAGCTATTGAGATCAACCATATAGTCCAGAACTGTAGGCAACCCAGCAGACTAGAGAAATATGCTTACCAGAGAACCAAATAGTGAACCTTTTCCATTTGGAATTGTAAGTCTTTCTGGTGGAAGGCTTTTGAGAAGCCTTTAGAATATCCAGAACACCTTGTGAGAGATGCAGATCAGCAAACAAATTCTTCAAGAGCCAGGCCTTGAGATTGAGAGATTTGAGATTCGGGTACCAAATCCTCCCGAGAGGATGTCAACAGGTTGTAATTCCTGGGAAGAGGCAGGGGGAGGTGGACTGCTAAGGACAGCAACAGTGGGTACTAGGGCTGTCTGGCCCAGTCTGGAGCAATCAGAATCACTTTGCAGGGCTGAGACCTGATTTTGACTAGTACCTTGAACAGGAGAGGGAAGGGGGGAAAGCATACAAAAACTTCCCTTCCCAATCGAGAACTAGAGCATCCAGGGGGACTGAGCCCAATACTGGGGTCTGCAGCAAAAAAAGGAAGTTGGTGATTGTCTGGGGCAGCAAAAAGATCTATCTGTGGTGTGCCCCGTCTGGGGAAAATCACATTCAAAACTAGGGGATCTAGGGACCATTCATAATGGCCCTGAGATATCCTGCTGAGAGCATCTGCCAGAACATTGTCCTTCCCTGGGAGGTGCATTGCTATCAGAGAGGTTTGCAGGGAGTAGGCTAGAGACCACAACTTCATTGCTTCTGTGTACAAGACCACAGAGCTAGTGTCCCTTGCTTGTTGGTGTACCACATTGTGGTGGTATTGTCTGTTCTGATCTGGACTACTTTGTTCTGAACAGACTTGAGAAAACTTGCAGTGCCAAAACACTGCTCTGAGTTCCAAGAGACTGATGTGAAGCAGAGATTCTTGAGGTGACCACAGCCCTTGGGTGGTCAGATCCCAAGTGGGCTCCCAACCCAAGAGGGAGGCATCTGTGGTAAGGATTAGAGAATGAGACTGAGTGACAAAGGAACTCCTTGCCTTAGATTGTCCTGATCCTGCCACCATTGCAAAGCATGGATCTGGGTTCAAGTCACAGGGACTAGTTTGGTCAAAGAATCCTTTCTCTGGGACCAGAAGGCTCTAAAGTGGAAGTGAATGTCCCTCATCTGAAACATTGCTCCCTGGACCACTGCCGTAGCGGCTGCCATGTGACCCAGGAGCTGCAGAAAGTGCCTTGCTGGTCGAGACACCTGAAGGGTGAAAGAAGAGGCCAGTTTCAGAAGGGTCCTTGGCCTGTCCAGGGGAAGGAAGGCTCTTGCCCTTATATCCAGTTCTGCCCCTATAAAGGTGAGGAGAAGTACTGGCTCCAGAACTGACAGAGATTTAGGAGGAACCCTAAGGAAGTGAGCAATTGCTGAGTTATCTGGAGATGTGACTTGACTTGGTCTGGAGACTGACCCACTTGCGTCGAGGTATGGAAAGATTGAGATCTTCCTCTCCTTAGGAAAGCAACCACTACTGCCAGGCATTTTGTGAACACCTCGGGCTGATGTTACGCCAAAGGGCATTGCTCTGAATTGATAGTGGCCTGAGGGCAACTCGAACCTGAGGTACTTTCTGTGGAACACCTGATGGGAATGTGAAAATAGGCATCCTTGAGGTCCAGGGAGACTAGCCAGTCCCCTGGCCTTAGAGAGAGCAGAATTATTCCCAGAGTCACCATTTTGAATTTTGGCTTTAAAAGGTGCTTGTTTAAATACCTTAGATCCAGGATGGGCCGCCATTCTCCTGTCTTTTGGGGGGTTAGGAAGTACCTGAAGTACAATCCTTTTCCCCTGTGTAAGGGTGGAACCCTTTCTATGGCTCTGAGAGCCAAGAGGGAAGAGACCTCTGCCTCTAGGGCAAGGGGCCTCTGAAGGATTTGTAGGTGGAAAGGACCTGGTTCTCATCTTGAGGAATTTTTGAAGCTGAGAACCAGTCCCTGGCTTACTACTTCCAGGACCTACTTGCCCCCTACAGGTAGTGGAGAATCGGCCGGGCAGACCCATCAGGGTGTCTGCTTGGCAGGGGCTTTAGGCTGAGGAGTGGGAACAGGCCTGCTCATCCCAGTCTGCTCTCCTCTAAAGAACCCCTCTGAGCAAAGGCAGAAGAGGAGGCCTGGCTTGGTAAAAGGCCTATGAAAGGCCTGCCCTGCCCCTGGAATGCTGCCTCTGGGGAGTGGCTTGCCTTTCTTTGGCCTGAGCACTCCTGTAGGTGGTCCTGTACTCGTCCATTTTCTTCTTGTAATTCTCTGTCTGCTCCCCAAACAGAGAATTACCAATGATAGGAAAATCCATGGCTTTAGTCTGGGTATCCTGCGACAGGCTAGTACATCTGAGCCAAGCCATCCTTCGAAGGGCCACAGATGTAGCCATGACTCTAGATGAAACATCATTGGAGTTCACAGCAGCATGAAATTGCACCTTGGATGCCTCAATCCCATCTGCAGCCACCCGCTCCAGCTCCTTGGCAAGCTGGTCAGGGACTTGTTTAGCTAGAGCCATCAGTGTCCCACCCGGACTTCTGATATCTAGCTGTGTAGGCCAAATAACTAGCCTGCCTGAGTCCCAAAAATGCTGCCATGTACTGTTTCTTTGCCATGGCATCAATCCTCCTGGAGTCCTTATCTGGGGGGTGTGAAGCCAAGGGTATATTTGCCTCATCACAGGCAGCAGCCTGCACTACCCCAACAAGGCTGCATTGCTGGGAAAGGAACTCCGTATCTGAGCCTGAAAGAGTATACCTCTTGTCCATTCTTCTGTCAACAGGAGGTATGGAATTAGGAGTTTTTAGAATTTTAAATGTCCGTTTCCCAAAAGACTTATGGAGGGGAATAGACAATCTCCTGGACTCTGGGATGTCCATCATCTCAATGTAATGAGGCTCCTCCTGATCCTCCACTGCTTCTTCCATAGGAAGCTGGAGGGTTTCAGCCACTTTTTTGTAAAACATAAAGTGGGAAGGGGACTCAAAGCCTAGGAGGAGAAACATCTGAAGGTCTGTCTGGGGAGATGTCCAGGTCAATGGGCACATCCAGACTTTAATAATCACCAGCACTATCTTCATACTCTCCCTCTTCCGGTTCATAAAATTCTTCTAAATTATAATCCGAAACTGGGGGAACCGACCAAACCGAGCCCCTAACCGATGGTGCCGGTTCAGTCGGAACCGAAGTTAGCGATTGAACAATCCTCATCGCTTTGGCTATTTCATCAGCGGTCGGAGAAAGTACTTGTGGATCCGAACCGGCTGACTTATCCCTTTTTCTTTTAACCGAACAGACTCAGAGTCTGTTCTCCTTGCCCGAAGAAGTCTCGCCCTGGTCAGAGGGCGCTCCCTCTGGTTCGATCGGAACCGAACCGGGCTGGCCATCCGGGTCAGCGGACTTCTCTGCCTCCTTTTCCCTCAGTCTACCTATTCTCTTATCCAGGGTAGCTTTGGGAAAACTTTTGCAAATCTGGCAGTCTGAATCGAGGTGGTCAAACCCCAGCCAATAAACACAGGTGGTGTGGGGATCAGCCTTAGCAAAGGCTTCCTCATACACACACACCACAGTGTTGAAACCCAGTGGGCCCGGTCTTTTTCTTCAGTTTCTCAGACATGGCCAGTCCTAACCAAACTTACCCTTTTTTCGGCAATCCGCCAGGCAAGACACCCCTATCGGTTCCAGACAGTGTTACGGGCCCTGGAAAAAACATAATGAAATCTTTTTTTTTTTTTAAGAACAGATACGGACTGGTTACCACACTCTAATAAATCAGAAAAAACTTTCACAAACCTGATCGGTTCAAACCGAACCAATCCAATGTTTACAAGTTCCACACAGAAAACTAATATATAAACCTATCTAGTACTCACGGTACCACAGACAGAGACTTACCCGACAGGTTAGATTGTAGAAATGTGGTTGAAACAGAGAGAAAAAAACGACACTTTAACCGACTTTTTGAACCGAGCGAAGGAGAAATCTCCGGAGCGACTGTTCAGTGAGGCGGAGTAAAGAATCTGGCAGTTGGGGTTCAAACAGCAGACAGAGGCTCAACTGAGCTCGAGCTCAGCGTTCCATGCCTTGCATGGAAAGTTAACTCTTTCCTCTCCGGGGCAGTTCAAAGGTTGGAGATCACTGCAATTAGAATACAGCAAGACTTCATGTTGTTTGAATAATAAATATGTTACACTAAGACTCACTATTATAACATTTTTTAATAATATACTGAGCAGTAGATATACAGCCAGGGACAAAAATAAATGTAAAAGTCAGGTGCGACAGTGAACCTGGCCGATGGGGTAAGGGCATAACTAGTCCAGTAGGCACTCCCAAGTTTAACACTTACGGACTTGCCGGTGGCAGTAATGTGTTGATTGAAACCAGAGATTCATTGAGCAGGATGCCCAGGTATTTGAAGGAGCTAGTATTGACCAAAAGTGAGCCATCAGAGCTAAAGATTTTGAAGGGGTTCTGGTTTCTTCAGAGTCTAGCTGGAAGCCAAGAGCATGGAGTGCATCTTTCCACGTTTAGAACAAGGGCATTTAGGTAAATCAGGATTGAATGTGGATGAAGTCTGAAGAGACAGAGAGAGACACAGACACACAGAGACACAGAGACAGAGAGAGACACAGAGACAGAGACAGAGACACAGATTTATGTCAGATGCTCCTGGCACTGGAGTAGAGGACAAGATCATCTGCATTTAACAGAGTCCAGCACTCAGGAGAAGGAGGGGAGACCGTTTAAAGATTGAAAAAGTAGGGACCCAGAATGGATCCCTGTGGAACACCAATATTTATGGTGGAGAGTTTGGACAGGACAGTGTCATAATTCATGGCCTGCTTCCTGTCTAACAAGTAGCTATGGAACCAGGCCACTGCTTCTGCAGAGAAGCCAAGGGATCGGAGCTCGACGAGGAGAGGGGAGTGGAGTGGTTTACAAGGTCAATTGCCTTAGGTCGATAAAGACTGCCAGAGTGAGGAGGCCTTTGTCCATTGCAGCATAGATATCATTGGTGAATTTTAGGAGAGCCGTGGCAGTGCTGTGGCCTTTGTGGAAGCCGTGCTGGGAGTTGGAGAGAAGGTTATATTCTAGTATGAAGGAGATGGTTTGCTTGACTATTTTTTTTTTTTGAGTATTTTGCCAAGAATTGAGAGAATGGCTATGGGCCGGTAGTTGACTATCTGTAGGGGTCTCCTTTTAGGGTTGTGGGCAGAGCCTACAGCTGTTTTGAGACGCTTTTAGCTCTGAAAATGGCCAATCTCACAACCTCTTCCACTGGACTTTTGCAAGTATCCTTCCGAAAACCCAACAGAGCTGAAAGTCCTCCACCACAATCAGCATATGGAATAACAGCCGCACTGTTTCAGCTGTTACTTCCACATTCCGACATACGTGCACTGCCCATGCACAGTGCAGTGGTGTTACATGTTGCGTAATGGCACAATGCCATTCTCCATTTTGTGCCCCTTTCCCAAGTCATCCCTAAATCATTATATCGCAATACTGGGAGCCCACCCATGTGTGCAAATGTGGTTTTATTTGAAAAACCACAAATGGTCCCTCATCATGTTGTTGTTCTGGTGCCTACACCTACGGATGCTTGACATCTGGTGCCCAATCCCCATGTCGGCGTTCATGTGGCACACTGGAAGCCCACCCCAGTGTACCTAAATGAATTGTCCTGTAAATTAGAAAAGCGGTCCCTCGTCGGTTTGCTTCCCCACGTGCCACAGTGAGGCCCACACCAGTGTACCTAAATGTTTAAAATTTGTTCTATAAATTAAAGCGATCCCTCATCTGTTTGCTTCCCCATAAACTGAAAACAGTCCCTCGCCGCCACTGTGGTCCCCTCTCCCCACCCTCCCACTGAGCGCCCACCTCCCCACACACCCCACTTACCCCATACTTACCCTGAGCCTAAAAAGGTCATCTTCTGGACCGAACACGCCTGCACTCTGCAAAGTCCAACTCAGAACTGAAGAATTAAAGCTAAGTGTTATACAACCATTTAATGGGATTTTCAACTTACAGTATGTTCATCTCAGCCATTTTTTAGAATTTTTTCCCAAACTTTTCAACATGGGGTTCTTGGAACCCCACCTTGTGAAAACTGTCACTGTCATTTTGTTACTTAGCATGGAAAGGTGATTTCATGGTCACTGCGCAGAATCACCCTTCAGGACCAGTTCACGAAATCACAGTGCCACTATTCATGAGGTGGGGTCTCAAAATGCCCATGTTGCAAATTTGGTGAAAAAATTCCAAAAAATGACTGCGTTACGAGCGTGCATTGTGTAGTTTCGCCCACCAACGCCGCTTAATTTTAATATTTTCACTTACATTTTAACAGCCATATTTGTTCAGCTCTATTCACAACTGTACAGCTGGCATTTTCCAACCTGCCCGAACCATGTTTTCACACCTGTGCAGTAGCGTGTTTGGTCTGTGCAATCACCTTTTGGGACAATTGAACAAAATGACACTGGCACTGTTCATGAGGAGGGGTCCAAAAAAGGCCATGTTAAAAATTTAGTGCAACATCTTCAACATATGGCCAAGTTACACCTGGGCATTGAATAATTTCTACGCACATGTGTAACTTTCATCACTTGGTAGCGCTTCACAGTCCTATCGGTTCTGGCCAGAGTTTGTTTAAATATAGGAGTGATTTTTGCCATTTCCCAGTTGCTGGGGACAGTGCTGTGGCATAGAGATAGGTTAGAGATTTTAGCTATGGCTGGGTGAAGCAATGAAGGGAGCGGAGAGTTTCAGGAGCTTTGGCACAAGACCATCCAAGCCAGCAGCAGTACTATCGGGGATGGCTAGTAGCATCTTTAGAACTTCCTGCCTGGTGATGGTTTAAAATCAGAAGGGAAGAGTAATTATACTGTGATCCACTGTCTGTGGGGGAGAGGAGGTAGGAAGACCACATGGTTGAGTGGGGAGGAAGCTAAGTATTTGATAAATATGAGAAATGGAGATTGAAGTAGTTTCCAGTGGTGGCGGATTGTTAAAATGCACACTATCTATTATATTGTTGGAAATTCTGGTATGTTTGGCTCTGAGGAGTGACTTTATATGAGTCCATATGGGCCTGGTAGTCTGCAATTCTGAGGCACAGGGAGGCTGAGGTGAAAGTTCTCTTACTCAGCACATCCAACCTCCTGGACTCTATCAGGAGGAAGTGAGCTGAAGTGATTTGGTGCCCTTGATCTATCATGGGTAGCATTGATTACTACAGAGTCTGCCTCAGGTTGACTGCAAAAGGGGGTTTCCTGAGGGAACCATATACTGTACATCATATCTGCCTTTCTTGGTATAGCAGGAATAATATTCTGCCTATGCCAGGCAGCAAAGTTGGCATCCTTTAGGGCAGGGAAGTGTGGTATCCTTATAGGGGGAGCATCAGGTAACTCCAAGAAATCTATAAGTTTTTTCTTGGTAGTATCCTGTTCCTCCAAGTCAAACCCATGGCAGCATGTAATTTGTACATCATGGTAATAAAAGTTGGGTCCTCTGGAGGGGAGCATGGGGCGTAAACCACAGAGTCCTCACTGCAAGTAGAAACAGTGGAACTAGTCCTTTCAGAAGGACTCTCCACATAGTCTTCAGCCTCCTCTTCATGATCCTGCATCATGAAATCAGGAATGTTTTTGAAGTCGTCATCTCTCTGGTTGACTGGGTGAAGGGAGTTCCCTGGTGAGGCTGTCAACACTCAAGGAGGTGGCAGAGACACAGCCCTAGGATGCATCATCATAGGTATTTGAATTGTAGGCCCGTTGATGGACCTCCTTGTAGAGGAAGAGGAGGTGACAGGGGTTAAGCATGTCCGTGAAGGATGAGAGCACTGCCTAGATGTTTGTGCCCATGTGGTTGATAGGTACACTGGTGGAAGTCCGAGGAGGCAGTGCCCCCCAATGTTGATGGCAACGCACCAGCTGTGCTAGGCCTGGTGGTGCCTATGGCTTGCCCTGACATGGAAGTTAGGACAATGGTTGGGGTTGGTGGGCGTGGTGCCACAGGAGTGGTCGACAGAGGTGTAGTGGTCATACCTGCGTGAAGGGGCAACCTGGAGAGCACCAGGAAGTTTTATCCTATATAGTAACTTAGTAATTGACAGCAGATAAGGACCGCTAGGCCCACCTAGTCTGCCCTGCCTGTATCAGTGGCTGCTGACCCTGTGTGGTCATTGGCTTTCACTACTCTTTCCCACCACTAGGGTTCCCTTTTGCCTATTCCATGCATGCTTGAATCCCCCACTGTATAAGCTCCGACTACCTCCTGGGACAGGTAATTCCATGCATCCACCACCCTTTCAATGAAGAAAAACTTCCTCACATTCCTTTATCCTTCCTCCTCTAATGTCCTATCATGCCCCTGGTCGTTGTACAGTTCCTAAACTGAAAGGTCATCCACCTGCACTTTGTTCAAGCCCTTAAGATACTTTAAGGTTTCCAATCATATCACCCCACTCCTGCCTCTCCTCCAGTGTGTACATATGGAAGTCCCTTAGTCTCTCCTCATATCTCTTCGGGTGCAAACCCTGTACCATCTTAGTTGCCCTTCTCTGGACCGCCTCCACTATGTTTATGTCCTTACAAAGATGTGGCCTCCAGAGCTGTACCCCATACTCCAGATGAGGCCTCACCAGCGTTTTGTACAGTGGCATCACCTCCCTTCTGCTAGCGATACCTCTCCCTATCCAACATGCCACTGGCCCTCCACACAGCCTTGGTACACTGTTTGGCCACCTTTAGGTCATTAGAGAGGATTGTCCCTAAATCCCTTTCTTCCCTGGTAACCATCAGCCACTCCCCTGTAACTCTCCCTCAGAGTTTCTGTGCCCCAGGTGCATGATTTTGCACTTTTTGGTGTTGAATTTCAACTGCCAAATTTTGGACCATCTTTCCAGCTTATCTAGGTTCCTCCTCATTCTTTCAACCCCCTCTGGAGTTGTCTAACCTGTTGTAGATTAAGCAGGTTAGCAAGAGGAAAAGGAAGAGGAGACCATTATGGTTTTCCAAAGAGGTAGCAAAGAAAGTGAAAGCCAAAAAGATTGCATTCAGGCAATACAAAAAGACACAGGCAGAAGGGGATAGGGAGAAGTACCAGGAGAAGCAAAGGGAGGCAGGGAGGTCAGTAAGGGAAGCCAAAGCTCAGACAGAAGAACACATTGCAAAATCAATGGGTAGAGGGGACAAAACCTTTTACAGGTACATAAGTGAAAAAAGAAAGATAAAGGGAGGGATTGTGAGACTGAAGGGGGAGGATGGGGGCCAGTGGAGGATGACAACAGTAAAGCTGACATTTTGAACAGGTATTTCTGCTCAGTCTTTACTGAGGAAGAGGAGGGTAATGGGTCTGAAGGGAGTACAAGGGGTGAGAATGGTGCAGAAATGGACACAAGTCCCTTTACACGAAAAGGTCCTGAAGGAACTGGAAGTAATAAGAGTTGATAAAGCAATGGGGCCAGATGGGGTGCACCCCAGGGTCCTTAAAGAACTAAGAGAGGTGGTGGCTGAACCTCTGGCTATCCTGTTTAGCCGATCACTGGAAACAGGGGAGGTACCCAAAGACTGGAGGACAGCAGATGTAGTCCCCTTATACAAAAGTGGGAACAAAGAGGAAGCAGGAACTACAGACCAGTCAGCCTCACCTCGGTAGTGGGGAAGATCATGGAAGCACTACTGAAGAAGAGATTGGTGGAACATCTGGTTGTCAATGGACTACTGGACCCAAGGCAGCATGGTTTCACCAGGGGGAGGTCATGTCAGACCAACCTCCTTGAATTTTTTGACTGGGTGACTAGGGAGGTGGATCAGGGGAGGGCAGTGGACATGGCCTATCTGGACTTCAGCAAGGCCTTTGACACTGTGCCACATAGAAGACTACTACACAAACTGAGGAATATGGGTGTGGGCAGGACAGTAGTGTGGTGGGTAGGTAACTGGCTGGGTGGCAGGACACAGAGGGTGGTGTTAAACGGCTGTCACTCCACAGAGGGAAGAGTGACCAGTGGGGTACCACAGGGATCAGTGCTGGGACCGGTCCTATTCAACATCTTCATCAGTGACATTGCGAAGGACCTAGAAGGCAGAATTTCACTGTTCGCTGATGACACAAAGCTCTGTAACAGAGTAGACACACCAGAGGGTGTAGACAGAATGAGAAGGACCTGCAGAAACTTGAAGAATGGTCAGGGGTTTGGCAGATGAAATTCAATGCAAAGAAGTGCAAGATAATGCATATGGGGCACAAAAACCCTGGCACAATATATCAGTTGAGGGGTGAGGATATAGCATGCCAAGCAGGAAAGGGATCTTGGGGTTGTCATCTCTGATTACCTCAAGGTAGGAAACAGTGTGACAAGGCAACAGGTAAAGCAAATAGGATGCTGGGATGTATAGGCAGGGGCATCACCAGCAGGAAAAGGGAGGTCATAATTCCACTATACAAGACACTAGTGAGGCCCCACCTGGAGTACAGTTCTGGAGACCATACCTACGTAAGGACATAGACAGGGTAGAGAAGGTTCAGAGGAGGGCAACAAAGATGGTGCATGGATTGCATCACAAGTCCTATGAGGACAGGTTGAAGGAACTGAACATGTACTCCCTGGAGGAGAGGAGGGAGAGAGGGGATATGATAGAGACATACAAGTATCTTACAGGGAGGAACAGGGTGCAGGAAAACACTATTTTTAAGCGAAAAAGATGTTCCAGGACTAGAGGGCATGGGATGAAGTTGGAGGGAGGACGATTCAGAGGAAACATGAGAAAGAATTTCTTCACAGAACGGGTGGTGGACAAGTGGAACACCCTGCCAGAGGAAGTGGTGGGGGCTGAAACAATCACGGGATTTAAGAATGCATGGGATAGACATAGGAATTCTGGAGGTCAGGGGTAAGGGGCAACAGACTTCTAGGAAAACAAACTGAACTTACAAGCTCAAATGGGCAGACTGGGTGGGCCATAGGCCCTTATCTGCCAACACTGTCTATGTATCTATGTAGATCTTGGTGTCATCTGCAAATAGGCAAACCTTTTCCAGTCCTTCTGAAATGTCCCTAATGAAGACACTGAAAAGTACAGTCCCCAGGACTGATCCTTGCAGCACCCACTGGACACTCCCACTCTTCACATTTAATCCCATTTACTACCACCCTTTGTTTCCAGTCTACTACCACCCTTTGTTTCCTGTCCCTCAACCAATTTCAAACCCAGTTCTCCCAGACTACCCAACTTGTTAACAACCTTCTGTGTGGAGCAGTGGCGAAGGCCTTACAGAAATCGAGGCAAGGAATGTCCACTGCTCCCCCGGACCATCCCCTTCGTCATCCAGTCAAAAAAGTCTATCAGGTTTGTTTGACATGTCCTTCCTGTTGTGAATCAATGTTGCCTCAGATCCTGTGCTTCACTGGATTCCAAGTGTTCCACAATCCTTTCCTTTAGCAGTGCTTCCATGATCTTGCCTACCACTGTGGTGAGGCTGACTGGTCTAGTTACCTGCTTCCTCCCTGCTTCCACTCTTGTGAAGAGGGACAAAGTGTGCCCACCTGCAGTCTTCTTACACCTTCCCTGTATTGAGTGACTAAACAGGGCTGCCAGTGGTGCTGCCAACTTCTTCCGAAGTTCCTTTAGTATCTTGGGGTGTATACCATCTGGTCCTATTGTTTTGTCCACCCTTAGTTTTGTGAGTTCCACCAGGACTCTTCTGTAAATGGACTGGTGTTAACTTCTCTCCACCCAATACTTCTGTTGTCCAATTGCAGTCCCTGTCCCTCCCTCTCCTCAGTGAATACTGAGCAGAAGTATTCATTCAGTATAGATGCTTTATCTAGGTCCCCTCCACACACACCCTTCTCCCTCTGAGTCTTACAATTTCCCCCGGCTTCCTCTTTTCATTGATGTACCTAAAGACCTAAAGAAAGTCTTGTCTCCTTATCTATGCTAATCTTTCTTCTGTTTGCATCTTGCACTCCTTACTGCCTTCCTCTGCCTCTCCAGGTACATTGCCCTATCCTCTTCCCTCTGTGGCTCCTTGTATTTTCTCAGAGCCACCTTTTTGCCCCTAACTTTCCCTGTCACCTCCCTTGAGAACCATAGTGGTTTGCTCCTTCCCCCCTTCTTTCTCAGCCTAATGCACAAATTTGTCACCTCCACTACAGCTTCTTTTAGGTGTGCCCACTGCTCGTCCACCCCCCTCCTGCCTCCTATCTCTCCAGGACTTCTTTGACCCCATCCCTGCAAAATCCACCCTCCTGAAATCCAGGACCCTTGCACTTTTGTAGCTCACCTGTGTTGCTGTACCCATCTTAAACCACACCTTATGGTGGTCACTGGACCCCAGGTGACCATCCACCTGGACCTCCCTAATCCTATCTGCATTGGTCAGTACAAGATCCAAAATTGCCTCATCTCTCGTGGGTTCCTGCACCAACTGCCTGAGTCCTGCCCTGTGCAAGGCTTCTAGGATGTCTCGGTTCATGGCTCAGGCTGCTGCCAGGAATGGTCCAGTTCACATCTGGCATGTTAAAAAAAAAAAAAAAAAAAATCACCCAGTAGCAGTACCTCCCCCTTAGCTGCCATCCTGTGCATTTCCTCCACTAGTGCCCTATGTACCTCCTCCCCCTACACTGAAGGCCTGTAGATCATATCGAATTGCTGTGCCATTGCCTGACTCAAGAGTGACCCACAGGGCCTCAGCCTCCCCCCCAACCCTATCTACACTGAACCTCTGCTGCTTTTAATACCTTCCCTGACGTAAAGGGCCCTTCCTCTTTTCCCCTCCCTATCCCTCCTGAACAGAGCATACCTTGGTACGTTCACCTCCCAGTCATGAATTCCAGTGTACCATGTCTCTGTTACTGCCATCATGTCTAGGTTTGCCTCTGCCATCAAGGTCATCAGGTCTGTGATTTTATTTCCCAGACTGCAGGCATTTGTAGACATGGCTGTTCATGTTTCGCTACCTGCCCCCTTGTAGTTTTGCTACTGCCTTCCGGTCCCCTCTTTCCATGTCTGACCAATTTCTTCTGCTGCCTCCCTACCTCCTCCATACCCCTTTGGTCAAGATCAGGAATGTGTGTCAGTTTTGTCTCTACCCTCCCTGCTAGCGTCTCTAACCTGTAGGGGTGGGCTACTTGATTCTCCCTGCTGCCAACCGCCCCTCCCAGATATAGTTTAAATGCTTACGAAGGTAGCATGTAAACTGTTCATTAAGGAACACAGTCCCCTCCCAGGATGGATGCAGGCCACCCTATTCTACAGGCCCACATCATTCCAGGTGGGTCTCCAATCCCCAATGAAGCCAAATTCCTTTTCTTCATACCAGCCATTCAACGAAGTATTGAACTGCCTGACACGGAGATTCCTAGCATCCCCCCACCATGGACTGGCAGCACTTTGGAGAATGTTACAGATTCCGTTACCTCCTCAAGGTGACTTCCCAACTCCCTGAAGCCCCCTGCACCTGTTCTATGCTCACATCTTTCCCGGCAAAGTCATTTGTCCCCAGATGGACAATGCCCCCAGGCCCCCTCCTTGCTACCGCTGTGGCAATCCTCTGAATTTGCCTCCTTTCCCTTCAAGCTGTGCCTCCTGGAAGGCACTTGACCTCTCTTTCCACCCTGCTACCTGTGCCCAGATCCATTCCCCAGATAAGGAGTCCTCCATCAAGAGTAGCTTTCTCTTCCTTTGGGTCGTCTACCTCCTACCCCTGGGTATCTCTCCTTGAGGACTCATTTATCCTTCCGTCGTCACAAGCTCTGGTTCCCTTGTAGGGCTCGCCTGCTTCTCCAAGACAGCACATACGAGTTTTGAGTTGGACAGCATGGGGGATATCATTGACCCCCTTCGGCACCCTCCACAAGCCCACCATAGTCCAGCCGGCCCATCAGCTATATCTCCAGAAACTTCTTCACGCTGGAGTGTCCTCTGCAGCTGCTCCCTGGCACCTTACTCCTCCTTTAAATATAAAAATCATTAACGAGGCGCTACGGGAAATAAATTAGGTAAGTACATAAAATAACCTCACTCCAGTTTAACCAGGCACTCTAACTCTCAGCTGTTCGCCTGATTGTTTAAAGCAGTTACCCTGTTTCACTGGCAAGTTGTGAAACAATAAAGAAACCAAGTGAAAATTCAAACAGAAGACACTGTTGCGGCTGTCTGTGGAATAACAGAGTAATACAAACTCAATCTACAGGATGCTGTAAGAATACAATTCAGGCATTCCTCTTTGTGACCAACTCCCAGCAACACTAATGTATCAAGGCAGTACACCCCTTTGTATCTATATCCTGGCAACACAGCCCTTTTGTCATCTTATCCCTGACCTGCTCCCCTTCCTCCTATGGACAAAAATAAGCTGTTATGCCTTTGCCCTTTCCTTCACCTGGTGCTTATGCTTGCGAGTCTCAGATGATTTCTCTTGGGATTTTGATGACCTGGACCCAGAGGAGTGGGCCGGCAACACACCAGAACTCTCTTGCTGGAGCTCCTACATGCAGGCTACCTGCTGTTTTAGAAGGTGCACCTCCAAAGTTCCTTTTCAATGTTGCTGGGAGGCTGTATTGAAGCCTTTGCAAATCGGGCAGGCCTGCTTAACACGGTGGCAACATACAGATGTTATGCAAATTGCCAGTGTAAATCTTTTTACCACATCAACAATAATGGAACAGTTTTGACAGTTCTTTTGAGTATAAACATGCTGTTGAAAATCACTTATAAAAAAATGATTGCTCAGCTATGGTGAGAAGATAAAAGCAGCAGCTACTGCAGCAGCTTTTCCATGCACAGTCTGACGAGCATGGTCAATGGCAGGAAAAGAACTGAGGAGGGAAGGGGCTGCCCACGTTTATGTAGCAGCCAACATCTGATTTCATTGTGGGTGGCTCCTGGTGGATTGCCTGGAAAAGTTTCCATGTGATCCTAGTGCCTGGCAGCTATAAGTTCCATAGGTGTGGCCAGATGAGATATCCTCTAAGATGGTTGTAAGTCACAGCCCATGGCAGGCTAAAAAAATGCCAATGTCAGTTTCCCAAGTAAGATACTCAAGTACCAAGACAGTACTGGATCATGTATAGGAGGATTTCATATGAAGGATACCTCTCAATAACAACTGTGACACCTCTAACTGGGCACCTACACGACCACCAAAAGGTGCATGGAAAGCTGATATAGCAACTAAATGCATCTTAAGAGGAATACTGCAGGCCTGAGTCAGGGAAGCAAGTATTCCAGCATAGAATTCACAGGACATGCATAAGTGTCCATATTTTAGGAAGCAGACCACAGAGTGAAGCTTCCATTTCAGGAAGAAGTATGTTTGGTAGAAGGTTTCCTAGCTGCAAGCAGAACTAACACCTTATGGAAACCCAAAATGTGCACTGGCTATGTTTTCAGTAGCCATGCCTGCAGGGACTTCAGGTCTGGATGAGACAGCCTCTGACACAGAGGTAGAGGGACAGGGCGCCAACCACTAGATAAAGGAGTGGAAACCATATCTGGTAAGTCCAGAATGGACAATGTGGATGGAGTGGCACACTCCACCTTAGCTTAAGCAGAGCCCTCTGTATTAGAGGAATAGGGGAAAATGCCTATAGGAATTTCTATATCCAAGAGAGGGACAATGTGTCTCAAAAAATCCTGGCCCTGGAGCAAGTGAGCAGAAACATGGCAATTTTGCTTGTGGGGATACAGAAAGGTCAGCTTTGAATGACCCCATCTTGCAAAGAGGTCGTGTACCATGAGGTAAGCAGCTCCCATTCATGAACCGTTGACAGAGACCCACTTAACCCATCTGCCAAACATTTTGGAGGCCTGGGAGATACAGCAGACAACAGGGTCTTGAGACAGAGCCCAGTTCCAAATTCTTGTTGCTACCCTGCATAGGGAAGAGGAGCTAGTGCCCTCTTGTTGATGTAATGTGTCACACTGACATTGTTCATCTGAATTAGCAGAGAACCGGGAAGAGATGATTCTGAAGACCTGGGCTGTACAGAACAGCCTGCATTTCTAGGACATTTATGTGCAGCTCAGCCTCCACCAGGGTCCATGACCCTTGTGTCTGGTAAGGGTAAAGATGAGTATCCCAGCTGGAGCCTGAGGCATCTGTGGTGAGGATCTGTACAGGAGCTGGTATAGGGAATGGAACACCCTTCAGTAAGTTCTCAGTCTAACCACCAAAACACTTTGCATACTGGAGATTTGACAAGTAATACTTGCTCCAACTCATCCATCAACTGATCCCACTGGACCCAGAGTGTCCACTGTGGTATCCACATATGAAGTCGGGCCAGTGGCAGAGTCACTATGGCCACAGCCATGAGGTCCAGGAGATGTTGCATTTTTTCGTACAGAGATGCAGTGGCTCCTTTGCACCAAATATGCCTGAGCAATCAGAGTGTCTCACTGTCCTGGGGCAGGATGGCACATTTTTTTCCATGTCCAAGACTGCCCCTATGTACTGCAGTCATTGGCATGGATTTAGACTAGCACATTCATTGTAACCCCCCCAAGTTGAACAACAGACGAGTCTGACAGAATGTGAAGTAGAGATTCCCCTAGAGCCAGCCTTCAGGAGCCAGACATCCAGATAAGCGAAAAAGTTGAGGCCTTTTCTGTGAAGGGCTGCTGCAACTACTGCCAAGCATTCTGTAAAGACCCGTGGCACAGAGGACAAGCCACAGGGCAATACTTTGAACCAATAATGCCTGCCCTCCAGCATAAAGCAGAAGTAGTGACTGTGGGATTCCTGATCTTTATATAAAAAGCTATGCATACTTCACGTCCAAGGAAAAAAGCCAGTCAACTGTTTGTAATGAGGAATCAGGGCTTGCAAAAGAGACCATTCGTAACTTTGTATTCGATGTATAGGTTAAAGTCTCGAGACCTAGTATAAGCTTAGATCTGCTCATTTTGGGACTAGGAAATATCTAGAATAGAACCCTTTGCTTCTCATCTTGGGCAGGAAAATGTTCTATGGCATGCTACTGAAACAGAGTCTGAATCTCCTCCTTTAGAAGGACAATTGGCCTGGAGGATAAAAGGAAGTGGAGAATCTGGATGGATTTCCATCAGATCTAGAGCATGTCGCCTTGCAATTATCTCTGAATCCATTCATCTGTGGTGATCTCCTGCCATTGTTTTAGATGCAGGAGATCCTCCACTACTCTGCACACTCACCCCTGGAGTTAACAGCTGAGGAGGAAGGAAGAGACTCAAGAAAATCAGGTGGAACTAGGGCGCAGGGCCACCATAACAGATTTCTTTTGGTGCTTTGGCATGGGCACGGGGGAAGAAGGAGACCGAAACGGGACCATCACCTCTGCCTATGGCCTTCTGATGGTATGCACAGTTGCCTCTAACAGAAGACTTATGAAAAGAACCCCACAACATACCCCCTAGTGGGAGAGTGGTAAAATGACTTAATGGACCATATGGTCATCTTAGAAGTCTGAAGTCCAAATAGATCTCCTTCCTCATCATAACCAAACAGTTTGTAACCTTTAAAAGGAACATTCAGAACTGCTTGCTGCACATTAGTGGCCAAGCCAGTCAATCTGAGCTAGGAATAACATCTAACACAAATGTTAGAGGTAGCAACCCTGGCAGAAGCATCAACATCATCATAAGCCAAGCACAGCAAATGTCTGCCAACCTCAAATTCAGCAAATACTTTAAGTAAATCATTCCTGGCAGAACCATCAGGCAAACCCTCTACAGCATTATGAACAGCTTTCCAGGGGCTATTCTGGTATTTGGACATATGGGCCTTGCAGTTTGCAATCCTAAGGTCCAGAGATGCAGGGGCATAAGTATGTTTGCCCATGATATCCATTTTCCTGGATTCCTTATCAGGAGGCAAAGTACTCATCTGTCTGGGAGATCTGGGCCTATCCATGAGCAGCCATGACTTCAGAGTCAGTTTCAGGCAGGTTAGCATAATAAAGACTTGAGATGGGGCAATGATAAGGCCATCAGCCTTCCTAGGGATTGCAGGCCATGAGTCAGGCCTATGCCATGCAGCAAAAAATAGCATCCTCAAGGCAGGAAACACATGAGGAATAATAGACAGAGAACAAGGCACCTCCAAAAACTCAGATTCCTCTTACTGGAGTCTTCCTCTTTCACAGCAAACCCCATGGCAGCCTGCATTTGCTGCATCATGGCCTGGAAAGAAGGGTTCTAAGGGGAGACTTAGGTATAGAGATGACGGAGTCCTCACTGCAGAGCAACAGGGTAGAGATAGAGGGCAGGTTTCTCTCTACAAACTGCTCTCACCCTCATATTCCTCCCCAAATCTGCCTCAAGGTCCATAAATTCAGGATTATATTCCATGTCATCATCATCACAGGCGATGATTTGGGGAAGGGGCACAGAAGGAGCCAGCGACACCGGCAGCAGCTGCAAGGCAGGAGTCAGTGGCATGCCTGTGGAATCCATCAATGGCAGCCTCAAACCAGATGCCCCATCATCAGCAAAGCTGTCCGCAATGGGAACTTTGACAGAATGCGTTAACTCATATCAGAGAATGGATGCTAGCACAGTCTGGGGAGTAGACAGTGCTCTGAAAAGGGTCCAGGACCACCTGCATCCAAGGGCCAGAGCCCAACAATAATGATAACGTACCATCCATTGTAGGCATGGAAGCGCCTGAACCAGATTCTAACTTCGGTGACCCAGTGACGGTTGGGGGAGATTTCACTGATGCCACCAGAGTGGGAACCGACAAGGACATACCCATTTTCAATGGTGACTGGGACCTCGCCGTCAAAGCAGACCTGTCTTTCTTATGTTTGTGCTTATGGCTGAATGAGGAGGAGGCCTAAGATGACCTATCCTTATGCTCGTCTCGGTTTTGATGACAGTTTCTCGGACAGCAATGAGGGAGATGCAGATTTTGAGCACTCTTCTTCTCCATGGCTTTTAATGCTTTTATACAGCAAGTGTCGCCTGTAGCCTGGTTGAGAACAGGGCAAATCTCTCAAAGTCCTAGCACTGTGAGAAAGGCACAAACAGCACAGACAAATGAAGTGTGTGTCATCCTTGTAGATTTTATAACCGCAATTACAGCATCTAAATAAAGAATCTTTAGACTTTGGTGGCAGGCAGAAAAGATCATGAAACACTGGTAAAGCATAGAAAATACAAAAATTGGCAATGACTTTGATGTTGTTTCCTTCAGCAGGTCTGATGAGGGTGATTAATGGCAGAAGAAAGAACTGAGGAGTGATGGAAGCAGAGATTGTGCGCCTAAGCCAGGGGAAGTCTGGTGGGTCCATGTGGATGAACATATACACCATTCCTAGAACTACTGTTAGGTAAATAGCCAGTGTTTCTAGGGACGTGGATATGTTGTTCTATCCACACTATCTGGCAAGACTCTTAGTAGTTCTCCAGGAGAAGGGAGACAAGGTGACACCCTCTACTTGGGGAACAGAGACTGGAGAACTGAGGTCCCAAAACCAGCATCCTGGCGTGACTTGATGTCAATGTGGTAATAGGAAATGATGGTGTGTGCTGACTCCAGGTAGCAGCCCTGCAGATTTCTGGATAGGGACATCCCTAGAAGCAGCCACCGATGCAGCAGTATGGCAGGTGAAATGAGCCCTTAGCCCTCCAAGAGGCTCCTACCTGTCAACCTATAGCAGAGATCAATGCAGGAAGTGATCCACCTGCCAGTCATCATCTACTTGGCTGCAGGTCTGCCAGATGCAGTTTCAGCGTAGGTAACAAACAGCTGGGGAATCTCTCCCCAAACTCCAGCCGTACGCTCTTTACAAACGAGTGCTCACCTCAGGTTCAGAGAATGGAGCCTGTGTTCGGCCTCTGAGGTATGATTCGGGAAGAACACCGGAAGAGTCATTACCTGATTAAGGTGAAACTCTGACACAACCTTCGGGAGAAACTTCGGGTTGGGACACAGGACAACCTTGTCCTTGTGGAAGACCAAATAAGGAGATTTCACTGAAAGTGCCTGGAGATCCCCAATCCTTCTGGCTGATGTGATAGCCACCAAGAAGGCAGTCTTCAATGACAAGGTGAGACATCTCACACCTGTACATCAGTTCGAACTGTTTGCCCATGAGCTTTGCCAAAACCAGCAGCAAGTCCCAAGGTGGTGGTAGTTCATGCACCGGAGGGGAAATGTGATCTAAGGCTTGAAAAAGCACCAGACCACCTTCTCCTGTGCAACCGACTGCTGATCAGGCCACGTCTAGTAAGCGAGATGGCTCAGGTGCACCTCTAAGGGTCATCGACCGAAGGCCCCCTTTGGAGAGGGACCACAGGGAGTCTAAAATGCAAGCCATTGACAGGCCAAAGGGTCCAACCCTTGCGCTACACCAAATGGAGAATGTCTTCCATTTGAAGGCATAGCATTTTCTGGTCGATTCCTTTCTAGATGCCTCCACGACAGTAAGGACATCTCCAGAGAGACCCAAAGCCTGGAACTCTAGCCGCTCAGGAACTAGGCTGTCGGGTGCAGGGATTGAAAGTCCAGATGGAGTGCCTTCCCCTGATTGAGGGATGTGGGTCCGGGCTTAGGTGAAGTTGCCTCAGGAGCCTGTTGCTGAGGCGGAAGAGATCAGGGTACTAAAAATGAAAATTACGTACCTACCGTAATTCTTGATCTTCTTGGACGAGTCTCCACCACTCATTCACACTATTGGGATCTGTGCCGGAGGCACTAGGACCCATCGAGGGCAAACTTTTGCTGGAGGGTGCGACACCAGAGATGGCGCCCACGAGCACTAGCTCGGCGCGGGAATGACTATCTCAAGGCCAACCCTCCAACTGCCTCAGTACCTTTTTTACCAAGGAGGTGCAGCGCAACTAACGTAAAGAGTAACCTAACCTTAAGACCGGACATAAGATAGTCCGGGCGACCCGTGTAAGAAGGGTCAACAAAGAAGTCTTCACGGCCTAAAGATTTGAGGGAGTGAAGACCAACACAGCGGTGAGCTCGGGGGATGGAGGGTGGGCGTGTGAATGAGTGGTGGAGACTCGTCCAAGAAGATCAAGAATTACGGTAGGTACGTAATTTTCATATCTTCCTGGACATAAGTCTCCACCACTTATTCACACTATTGGGAGAGTACCGAGCTAATAATCCCCCGAGAGGGCGGCAGGAAGACCAAGAGCTCACGTTTCTAGGACAGAAGTCCATTAAGGATAGTTCTGCCGAAGGTGGAATGTCACCTGGCATGAACATCCAGTGCATAATGCTTAACGAGGTATGCACTGAGCTCCAGGTGGCGGCATTGTAGATGTCTGCAATCGAACATTGCAATTTCTGCTAGGGATGCACGACCGCTCTGGTAGAGTGAGCGTAAACCCTACCTTCCAATTTAACCTGTGCCATGGAATAGCAATGTCGAAGGCATGCCACTAGCCACGATGAGATGCATCTGATAGCGACAGGTTGACCCAGCCGGGTCTCGCTGAAGGAAACAAACAGTTGTTGGGCTTTGCGAAAATCCTTGGTTCTATCTAGATAGGCTCTCTTAACATCCAAGGAATGAAGAGATCGTTCCCCTTCATTTTGGAAGTCCGCAAAGTAAGAGGGAAGGACCAAAGGTTGGTTTAGATGGAATTCGACAACCTTGGGAAGAAATTTAGGATGAGTCGAAGAACTACTTTGTCCTTATGGAACACAGTATAATGGAGGGTCCGTAACCAGGGCATGTATCTCAGAGACCCTGGGGCTGAGGTAATGGCCACTAGGAAAGGCTGTCTTCCAGGTGAGAAATTTTAGCTCACAGGTAGCCAGAGGTCTGAAGGTTTCCGAGTGAGCATGTCTAGCACAAGGTTAATGTCCCAGGCTGCAACCGGACATCTTATAGGGGGTCTGGTATGCAGAATTCCTTTAAGAAATCTCTTAACCACAGGTAACTGAGCCAGAGACAAAGAAGAAAACGGCTCATGATACGCTGAAATGGCACTAAGGTGAACTTTGACTGTAGAGTATTGAAGACCTGAATTTGAGAGGTCCAAAAGGTACTCCAAAACCTTGTCTGGTGGGCAGGAAAAGGGATTCCAAGAGGACTTTGCACACCAGAGCGAAAAACGCTTCCACTTAGACGTGTAAGTTTTCCGAGTAGCTGGCTTCCGAGCAGCCAGAAGAATGTCTGAAACTCTTCGAGAGACATTGAACCGGTTCACTTCTACCTCTTCAGGAGCCAAGCATGAAGGTGAAGCGATCTGAGGTTGGGATGGACCACCGGACCCTGAGTCAACAGGTTCATCTGCAGGGGGAGTGGTCTCGGAGGGGCTGCCAACATATTGTTGAGTAGAGGAAACCATAGTTGTCGAGGTCAAGAGGGGGCAATGAGAATCATCTTGGTCCCCTGGGACTCGAATTTGAGAAGTACTCTCTGAATTAAAGGAAGAGGCGGAAAGGCGTAAAGAAAGCGTTTTGTCCACCGCAGCCTGAACGCATCCTGACAGAAAATGCCAGGCCCTGGATTTCTGGAGCAGAAGAGAGGCAGTTTTTGCTGAGTGGGGATGCAAAAAGGTCCAGGTCTGGAGTTCCCCACTCTTCGAATAGTGATTGAACTATGGTTGAGTCGAGAGACCACTCGTGAGGATCTGCCTCTGTTCTGCTGAGACGGTCTGCCAAATCGTTTTGTACACCTGGCAGGTAGACCGCTTGAATTAGAGATTTGTGTTCCAAGCACCATTCCCACACCCTCATCGCTTCTCTGCATAAGGGGTAAGAGTGAGCACCGCCCTGCTTGTTGATGTACTACATCACAGCTTTGTTGTCCGTTTGAAGGAGAATGTTCTTGTGACAGAGGATGTCCTTCAAAGCCCAGACCGCATAAAGGATGGCTCTCATCTCTAGGACATTTATGTGAAGCTGGGCCTCGAGTTGAGTCCATACCCCTTTAGTGTGGAGAGAGCGACAATGAGCTCCGCATCCCGTTAGCGATGCGTCTGTGGTGATGGAGATTTGATGATCCAGAGGAGCAAAGGGAAATCCTTCCAGGAGATTGCTCTCTTGAGACCACCAGGTGAGAGACCTCTGTAAGGGTTCTGTCACCTTGATGGGATAAGACTGTGGGTGAGTGGTTGGGGACCACTGAGCACTAAGCATCCATTGGGTGGTTCTCATGTGTAGCCGAGCTAGGGGTACAGTGAACACTGAGGATGCCATGAGGCCTAACATACGTTGCATTGAGAGAGCTGTAACCGATCTGTTCTCCCCAATGTAACGGGCCATCTGAAGGATATCGAGCCTTCTGTCCTCTGGAAGGAAAGCCTTCGCACAAGAGGTGTCCAGTAGAGTCCCTATGAAAAGGAGTCTCAGAGGGCTGCAACTGTGACTTCTTTAGATTCAGCAGAACTCCTATGGACGTAAGAAGGCGAGAGGTCGTCTGAACGGCTTCCAGGGTCCCCTGTCTGGAAGGGCTTGCTAGGAGCCAGTCGTCCAGGTAGGGAAACACTCTGATTCCGAGCTTCCTGAGATGCGCTGCGAGAACTGCACAACACTTTGTAAAGACTCGCGGCGCCGAGGATAGCCCAAAGGGCAGGACTCTGAACTGATAGTGTTGACCCAGAGCCACAAACCTCAGGAATTTGTGATGCCTCGGGTGACTAGGAATGTGCTGGTAAGCGTCCTGCATGTCCAGGGAGGCTAGCCAGTCGTGTTGATGAAGCAAAGGTAACAGGGTTCCTAGAGAAATCATTTTGAATTTCTCCCCTTGGGAGAAATTTGTTTAGCTTCTGAGGTCTAGAATGGGGCGCATACCCCCAGACTTCTTTGGAACCAGAAAGTAGTGGGAGTAGAACCCTGTGTTTCACTGATGCAGAGGCACCAGTTCTACTGCCCTGTTGTTCAGAAGGCCCTGGATCTCGGCAGCGAGAAGGTCTGACTGAAGGATTGACAGCCTGGGTTGTCGTTTGGGAGGACGATTCGGAGGGGTCTCCAGAAAATTGAGAGAATACCCCTCGCGAATTATCCGAAGGACCCATTCGTCTGAGGTTATGGACTTCCACTGGTTGTAGAAGTGCATCAGACGACCTCCCACCGGAGAGGAAAAATCCACCTCGGGCAGCGGAGATGGAACTTGGGCCGGCAACTCATAAGGTAGCACTGGGCGCTTTGGGCCCTTGCGCTTTCTATTGCGTCTTCTTTTGAGGTTGGGCAGGTTGGTTCTTATGGAAACTTCCTCTGCCCCTGCCTCGAAAGGACTGACGATTAGAAACCGACGCTCACTCCGACATGCCCTCGAGAGGGGTAGGAGGAGTCGAGCCAGCTAATGGCCGACCTAGTCTTCTGAGTAGCCTCTAGAGCTTGCTCTACCTGAGGACCGGAAAGACACGAGCCATCAGGGCAACGCTTATCACCTGCTGCCGCGATTCAGGAAGCCCGGCACGCAGCCAGGAGTGACGGCGAGTGCAAATACCAGCGGCTGCTGAACGAGAAGCAGTGTCGAAAGCATCCATGGCTGCTTTGACCTGTTGGTTATTGGATTCAATACCTCTGGTAATGGTCAGAAGAAGCTCTGACTTAGAGTCAGAGTCCGGAAGAGCTTCAACCATTTGCTTGATAGAGTGCCACAGGATATACTCATACTGAGAAAAATAGCCCTGGTAACTGGCAATACGCATACTTAGAGTGGATGCAGCAAAGACTCTCTTACCTAATGTATCAATCTTACGAGACTCTTTGTTAATAAGTCGAGCTGTAGTAGCTTGAGGAAGAACGACCTTATTCTCTGCCAGGACTACAATAGGATCCAGCAAGTCTTGAGATGCCAAAATGGGACGATCCTTGGGGCTGAATATTTCCTATCAATGGATTTAGCCACCGAAGGGGTAAGAGCAGGATTATTCATACCATTTGAGGCAGCGCCTCTAAGGAAGGTTGAATCGAGGAGTCAAATCCGTGAGGGATCTCAAACATGAAGATATTGGAGTCTTAACCGCTTCCCAGGATCGATGTCTGTAGTCTGGAGAGAAAGAGTGAACTCAGGTTCTTCAACAGAGACTTAAAGGACAGGTCCTCGACCACAGGCTCTGTAGCAGTGAAAGATCCTGCTTTGTCCACTTCATCACCCAACCGAGGTCTGGGTCAGGCTCAACGTCATCTCCTGATAGTCCAGGGAGGACTGTTTGGACAGGAAAGGAGTGAAATACAGGAGAGGAAGGAAGAATTGAGAGGAAAGAGGAGTCCTGAGAGCTCCTGGCCCGAGGAGGCAAGCAGGGCTGAAAACAGCACCGAAGAATAGCGTGGCGCCGGAGACAGCGCGAAACTACACGGCACCTAAGACGGCGCTAGCTCCGTGACACCCCAGGATGGTGCCAGAAGGCACACGCGCCTGCAGAAGGCGCCGAGAAGCTCAAGAATGCCACGGACGTGGCGCTGAAGGCACACTGCACTGCAGAAGGCGCCGAGAGGCCTCGACACCACGGGACGGCACCGATAGCCTGGTGACACCGCTGGACGGCGCCGGAAGCATCCCAGGACCCTGAGAAACATGGTTAGAAGGGAAAACAGGAGATAAGGGCATCAGTGTGGCCCCTCGCACCGCAGCCATGTAAGGGGAACACCTAAGCGCTGAGTCGCCGGCACTGAGAAAAGCCGCCACCAGGAAAAGTCCAACCGGCCCTACCTGGTCACCCGACAAGCTCGAAGGCCCATGGGTAACCGAGCCAGGTAGCAGAACCAACCTCCGAGCCCATTGCTCCATAAGAGCGGCCCACTGATGAAACTGCTCATCTGAAGACCTACCTATAGGCGGGGTAGGACTCCGATGCCGAAGACGGCGGCTACCGGAAGCAGAAGTTGGCGACTCCGAAGGAGGAGACCGGCAACTAGCCACGATAACAGACCGTCGACGCACAGACATATCAGAGGGCGACCTCGAGTGATGCCTTCTCTTTTTAGACCTGTGGGCTGAAGAAGAACTCGAGGCCGAACGGTGCCGAGAATGCGACAGTTTGTTTTTATGCCTCCGGGGGGACCGCCCATCCCCCCAGGCATTGGACTGACCGTTGTCGGACCCCCGTTTGGGAGAAGGAGGCGGACCGGACCCAGCCCGACTGACTGAACAGCTTTCATACGAAGTCTCCCTACCGTCACCTGACCTGCTCATGGTCGACTCCGTCAAGTAGGCTGAGACTTCTTTATTGTATATTAAAATAGAATAAACTTAAGCGATACTATACCGAGAATAATACTACAAAAAATAAACTGAAAACTATGCTGCTAGTTTGAAGTTTGACTCAGACGAAACGACAGCGTCGTTACTGAAGCGCACTCGACGCGGAAAAAGGAACTGAGGCGGGTGAGGGTCGACGCTGAGATAGTCATTCCCGCGTGAGCTAGTGCTCGCGGCGCCATCTCTGGTGTCGACCCTCCAGCAAAAAGTTTGCTGCCGATGGGTCCTAGTGCCTCCGGCGCAGATCCCAATAGTGTGAATGAGTGGTGGAGACTTATGTCCAGGAAGATCTGGCGTGGCCAGTCTGGAGCCACCAGGATGACGAGTGACTTTTCCCTCCTGATCTTGAGCAGTACTTTGTGAATCAAGGGAATGGGAGCAAAGGCATAAGAGAGCCCTGGGGTCCAAGGCCTCAAGAAGGCATCTCCATGCAGCGTTTCCTGTGGTGGGCACAAAACAGCCTTAGCTTTGCATTCTCCCTGAAGGGCAAACAGATCCACCTGAGGGGTGCCCCACTGGGAGAACAGGCTGTGTACTACCTCTGGTGGAGAGGCTACTCGTGTGATGCCTCATCCACCCAGCTGAGTGTCCACCAGCTGATTGGAGGCCCCTGTCACATGGATGGCTAGAAGATCTGCCTCCAGGCTGCATACAAGGGTCCATACATGGAGATCTTCCTTGCACAGTGGCCGGGAGTGTGTACCACCCTGTTTGTTGAGGTAGTACATGGTCGTGGTATTATCCATCTGGACTTGGACCACCTGACCCCGAATGTGCGGAGCGAAGGCAGTCAGCACCAGCTGAACTGTTCGGAGCTCTAGCAGGTTGATGTGACATCAGGACCCCTCAGGGGTCCAGAGACCATGGACTGTGTACCCCAGATGTGCCCTCCCCAGCCTATTAGGGAGGCGCCGGTCTTCAGGGTGACCTTCGCTCTGAGCAGACGAACAGGATCCCTTCCTGCAGATGTGCTGGGACCAACCACCACTGGACAGCATCCCACATCCACTGGGTCACAGTGACCAGCTAGTCGAAGTGACCCTTGCTTGGAAACCACTGGCTGGCCAGCTCCCACTGCAGGGAATACATTCTCCAGTGGGCCCAATGGACCACACTGGTGCATACCGCCATGCAACACGGCAGGCCCAGGAAGTCCTGGGGGTGCAATTACCAACCAGAA
Source organism: Neoceratodus forsteri (assembly GCA_016271365.2). Lineage (NCBI taxonomy): Eukaryota > Metazoa > Chordata > Ceratodontiformes > Ceratodontidae > Neoceratodus > Neoceratodus forsteri. Next base: position 790,823,739 of record CM057456.1, on the reverse strand, counting down.
ACTGTTGGGCAAAGGAGGAAATATCCTATGCCCTGTCCATTGGGAGCTGAGCTCTGGCTGTGCAAGAGTCTAGCTCTGCCCAGAAGGTGATCTTTGCAAGGGTATGAGTTCTGACTTGGCCTCGTTGACCAAGAGGCCAAGGGATGTGCAGGTCTAGGGGCCAGATCCTGGACTGCTCCACCCCAGCCTGAGGGACCCGCATTAGCCAGTCGTCTAGGTAGTACACCTGGACCCCTCAATGCCCCAGCTAAGCTGTCACCACTGTAATTCATTTGTTGAAGACACTGGAGACCAAGGATAGGCCAAAGGCCATGGCCTGAACCCGTAGAGAGTCCCTTCTACCTGAAAGCATAAGAACCTCGATGGGATGGACAGATTGGGACATGGAAGAACACGTTCTGAAGATCCAGTGAGGAAAACCACATTCCTTGCTCCAGAGATGGTATTATCTGAGAGTGACCATCCTGAAGGTCTGCTGACTTGAATTGGTTCAGGTTGTGCAGATTCAGAATGGGCGCCAGCCTCTGTCTGCTTTGGCACCAGGAAATACCTGGAGACAAACTCAGAGTATCCCAGAGGATCATGACTAAAACCACAACTCCTTGTGGAGGAGCTTGGCTAAGTGTCAGCGGAGAGTCAACCGGTGTCTGTGGATATGGTACAAAGTCCTCCAATGGGGAGTGGACTTGGCTTGGAGAATATTGCCAATTCAAGAGGCAGACACTGACCCACCACTTCGAGAACCCACCTGTCCGCAGTGATGGCGGACCAGGAGGAAGCAAAGTGATGGAGCTGGACCCCCACAGGAGGACCCAGGTGAGGCATGACGGGTATGGGGTAGGCATCCCCATCCCATCACTGGGCAGGTGAGGAGGAGAGCCCATCTGAGGCTCCACCAGGTCCCTTCCCTCCGGGCATATGAGCCACCAAGGCCACTGACTTGGGCCTGGGTCACCAAGTCAGCCTGCTGGACAGCCTGATGCTAGGCTGGTTTTGCCACAGGAGTGGAGGACTGAAAGGGCTTCTGCTTCTGTTGCTTGGAACCCTTGGGGTTCTTCTGGTGGATGTTATGGAGTCCAAGGTGGCGCTTGATTTTCAATGCACTGGGTGACCCTCTACACCAGACCCAAACAGGTTGTTACCCAAAGACAGGCACATCCACCAGCTTGTGCAGAGTGTCTGCCGTGAAGGTCAAGATCCTCAGCCAAGTCCTATGGCACATGGCTACTACGGCCACCACCGAGCAGGCACAGGAATCTCCCACATCCAGAGCCATCTGAAGCTGCTGCTTGGCCACAGCCAGACACTGATCATGAACCTGTTTGGCAGTGGTCTGGAGATCCGCAGGCAGGTGAGGAAGAATCTCATTTAAAGAACCCAAAAGTGTGCGCGAAGTATGCCATCAAGATGGCTGAGCTCACCTGCTGGAGGCCAAGTGAGGAGGAGGCAGCATAGACTTTTTTTTTTTTTTTTTTTAAGCTGCATGGTCCAATTTCTGGACTCTTTGTCCAGTCACTTGCTAACATCCTTGGTATTGCCCAAGCACACCAGAACAGAGTTGTCCAACCCTCGCCAAGGGTGCTCCATAAAACCTGACAGGGTGCAAGTGGGCACTGCATAATTGCAGGCCATCCAGACAGAGGGTGCAGGGCAGGAAGCGGGGCACTGCCACAGCTCCAGGGCTGGGCCAACAATATCCTCAGCCACTGGAAAAGCTTCTGTCAGAGAGTCCCCTTTGTCCAGAATCTCTGTAAGGGGATACCAAGCCAGCATCTGAACGGGCTCCATTTTCATCCCCGTGGACTCAGACGAGATGAAGGATGAGGACCTTTCCTCCATCAGTAGGCCCCCCCCCAGACTCCTCATCAACTGGATGGGAGTGCAGGTAGGAACCTTCGGACTCTGAGGAGTCTGCATAAAGCGGCTGATGCCAGAGTCACTTTCACCCCTCCATGGACGGTCAGAGGCGACTGTGACTGACAGCCGATGGGGATGTCCCTTGGCTGGCTGAGACTCCTTGGTCATAGCACCGTTTGACAGCTGCTTGGGCGGTGGCTCCACCAATATTGGCAGAGAGGCCAGCTTCAGCCAAACCAGAATGGTTTTCACTAGCTGCAGAGGGGGAGGGAGAGGTCTCAGACTCCAGAGGCAGAGTTCGAGTCGGCCTTCCGTGTGACAGCCAAGTAATGGCCAGTGTGGAAACCGGGATCAGTTTAGTACCAGCCAACACCAACTGTTGCCACATAACATCTTGTGACACCACTGCAACTTGCTCGGAGCCGCTCCTCACTAGAGGAGGATAAAGATGAGTAGCAGCAGCCCTTCCTGTGGCACAGAGAGTGGGACTGCTGATGACAGTGGGAAACCGCTTGACTCACTGGATGACGACTACCCCTACCTCTGGGGAGGACCAGCGGGGATCACTGAGGGGCTCCTCCAGGTCTGGGTCGGGTCACCGAGGGATTCCGTAAGCATGCTGATCAGCCCCTTCCAGTCAAAGGCAGTACTGGAGTCCTGAGAGAGTTGCTGGCCTCTTCAGATAACCAGCTGATGGGGTCAAGAAAGATCTCAGCCACATCTTTGGCTGGCTGGCCCAATGGGGTCTCCGTGAAACCAGCTGCCAAGGCCATAATCAAAACCAGAGAGTCTGAGAATCCAAAGCTCCTCGACTGAGAGCGCCCCAGTCCACAAACAACAACGAAGTCTTCTTTTGACTCCTCTCCTTTGAGATCTAGAGCTGTGTTTTTCAGAAGGTTCCAGACCCTTAGTCAGCAGGGACTGGCACAGCTCCTTGAAGGAGCCCGTGAAAGTGGAGTCCAAATTGAGTGGCATAAAGGCAGAAGTCAGAGGATTGGGGTGTCCCGAGCCTCCTCCTCCAAGACCGCAAGCTGTTTTAGCTGTTTGGAAGACCCTGCAGTTGTGGAGACCACCCAGCAGGCATCCTTGGATATGACTGGTGGATAACATTTCTCCAGGCAGCCCAGCTGGAGGCAGGCGAGATAGTCCTGAAGGACCATCAGGTGGAATGACTGACAGAAATCGCAGGCCTGGATATCATGCTTGAGGCCCTGGCAGTTACGTTCAGTTTGTGGGGTCGATGCGAGACATCTTCTACCTGCACGAGCACCGGTGGGATCCAGGTATGGACTTGTAGTCATCACAGTTGCTGAGAAAATCAAGTCAAGCCGCAAAACCAACAGGTTTTGAAAAAGGTTTAGAAAGCGTTAGGGCCTAGGGAACGCAGGAACACAAAGGAGGGAACTTGCTTCTTCCAGCGGAAAGGAAGATCTGGCATCATGGGGGCGGAGCCTAGGGATATACCACCTGGGTGGGTAAGGAGGAGCCAGCTTGAAGACTTTCCAGCACTTCTTAAAGGGGAAAGGACTTTGCCAGATAGTGTGGCTAGAACGACATATCCACGTCCCTAGAAATATTTTGTTTAATTTTGAAAAAGATCAGTGATATCAAGTGGCCCAGAACTTCAGCTGGGCCAAATTAAAAGTAGAAGGGCCAAATTTCAACACAGTCACTGAATATAAATTTGGCATTGGCTCATCCCACACTCAAGATGCCAAAAAGTATACTGTGAAGATCTCCCTGCAGGCAGCCAGCACAGCCCTCCCTCTACCTTGCATGGCCGTTATCAAAGGACTGGACCTAGGTGCACACTCCTGTAGTAATCTTCTGATTGTTTACTACAGGATTATATATAGGATTAGTATAGGAGCACATGCCCCTTTCCAATCCTTATACAGAGGCCAGTTGACATGGAGAAAGTTATTTTCCGGTTGCCCACAGAGGGACTATCTTCAGTATCCTATTTTTAGGGGACAGGGGAGGGATTTACAGACCATGGCAGTAGGCGGGGTATAGGAATTCTATACATGAGTTAACTTATTACTTTGTGAATGAATTGCATCAGGACAAGGGGTAGGAGGGTGGTAGGATGCTACAAGGGAAAGGCATATGAACTTACAATGGTCGAGGTGGGGGAGAAGGGTAGACAACAATGCTGCACGAGTGGAGATGGTTATATATCTTAAATAAATCCTAAAAAAAGCAACTTTGCCATGCAGTGTTTTAATTCCCTTCATCTTAAGTTGTGAGGACTGAGGTTAAAACTGTGCACGTTTAAGGCTGGCCCACCGGCACAGTGGTTGGAGTTCCGCTAGCAACACCAGTGACCCAGGTTCAGGAATGAGCCCGGGAGCTGGAGGGCCAGCCGAGGGGAAGAAGGGTTGAGCATCCTATGGACTGCTCCCTTCTCCTGGGGGAGGGGAGGAGGGCAGAGTGCAGTGACGATCATTCCCCAGGCGAGGCTCTGGGGCATAGTGTTACCGTGCATGAACTGTGGGGAGGACACCACAATGTCTGTTTGTGCCTTGACGTCTGGGAGAGTGACGTCCTAAAGAAAACAGAAAAACACCCTCTTGAGTTGGGGGGATAGAAGCGCTGAGTCCCGATTTGCCTCCACCTGCCCAGCTGCCTCGCGGCCAGACAAGGTTTGGGGGTGGTCCCACCCTGACCCCGTGTGGGGGGCTATCCACAACAGGATGGGGGACCCAAGCAGTCTGGTAAGGCAGCGGTAGGGTCAGGCTTAACTGGTGCATCCTGAGGATGAGACTCCAGAGGGACGTAGGAGGGTTAAAAAAAAAACTGCACATTTACTAAAACCTGGGGAGTCCACTGATATTGCTCACTATATACCACATCACACATTATTGCATTCATGAAATGGGGTTTAAAGAAGTTTCTTTCATTAAATATAGTGGAATTTCTTGTTATGTACCATAGTGCTTCCATCTTGAGCTCAGCCTGTGCCCCCACGATTTCACTAATTCCACCTCCATACACCAACAGTACCTGCTCTTCAAGTAGAAGAACATGAGATGTCCAATGGGGAGGAGGGGGTTTTACTGCAGTATCTCACCTAACTCGGTCATTCCCCTTGACTAAACACATTTATTTTCAACGCTTAATTTTCATACTGTAGAGACTGTAACAGGAAGTCAGGAGTCGGAGTGGATTAGAGTTGACGATGACACTGATACTGCTCCAGCTCCAGACTTCCCAGTCACGTACTCCGCCTGAATGCTCTGCAGTACAGAATTAAACTTTGGAAATAGATGTGTTAGTACGCAGCAGTGGTGGGGTGACCGAGTTACATGGTAATGCTGCACTAAAGATCTATCAACAAAATCGGATCTCATATTCTTCTACATGGAGAGCAGATAATGCTGCAAATGGCAAGCAGGCGAAGCTGGGTGGTAGTGGTTGGAAGCCTGACTTTTTCCATATCAAGTCTGTAAGTTGGGATACCAGTTACGTACTGAGGTTTTTTTTAACTCACACTGTACATTAAGTACTATCAATGCACAGTCAAGTGAGAGGTTTCTGCCGATTAATTTCTGGAATTTTTCTCCCCATTTTAGAAATGTAGACAACATATCATTTTAAACTGACAAAAAGAATGTCCAATTTAAAGCTATAAAAGTGTTTCCCAGATTTAACTGTGTATCACAGAGAGGGTGGTGGATGCATGGAATAGCCTTCCAGAGGAGGTAGTGGGGTGAAAAACAGTGGGGGAATTCAAGACTACATAGGACAGACATAAGGCAATTCTAGTGGGGGGTAGGAGGAAGTAGGCTCTTGGTTAACTAGGATCTGCAGCTTATCCAAAAGGTAGGGAAATGGACAGACTGGGTGGGCCAAGCGGTCCTTGTCTGCCATCAAAGTCTGTGTTTCTGTGTAAGGGGAACTTTTACTAGTAATATAACTTAGCGAGTCTTTAAAAGCTAATAGAGGTGAAAGCAATGTCACACATCTTACAATAGACTAGTAAAAAAGAACAGAAAATGAGCTAGGAGCCTCAAAGTGCATGCGTTATGACACCGTAATGCTTATCATGAGAATCAGAGGGTGATGTCACCAATACAGCATATGTGAAGTCAGTTGGGGACAGTCGAAGGGTTTTGAAATAGAGAAATAAGTACTTGTTAATGTGAAATGTTTAAAGGTCTTTAAAAGGGATAAAGTCATGAACTTATATGCAACTGCAAAAAATTTACCCTTATATTAGCAGATATCTACCTGCTCATTAAAAAGTGGTCCTCTCCTCTTGGAAAATGTAATAGTTCTTTAGAATAGCAGAACGGTTGTTGCTCCACCACAGGGGTATGCCTCCAGGCCTGAGTGGATGTCACCAGGAGAGAAATATCTGTCTATCTAAACATACAGTTGGACCATTTCCAAGGTTAAGGTCCACCTTTACACTAAATAAAGTTCCTTCAAAATGTCCTTACAGACTGCTGCTTTAATTATCAGAGAGCAACACAACTGCACTTTGGGAGCTGTATGGCTCTTGATTAAAAGTTAAAAAAGTGATTAAAAGTTACCGTTTGAAAGTCATTTAACCAATAAAGGAGTAACTGAGTGTTCATACCCTTGGATTAGTTGAAGTTACGTGGCATGCCAGGAAAGCCAGTCTATAGGAAAGGTCTCTCACCCCCAAAGCCTTCAAACCCTGCACTCCATCAGCCTGAAATCCATCCGTTCCTGTCACTCGGGAACTTGACTCTGCTCGAGTGCCTTAGTAGCAGAAAGAAACAAAGATATGGATATTTGCTTTAAACCCTTGTTTGCAGAAATATTTATGACTTGTTTCATATTACTTTCCATTATTCCAGAGAAACAAAGGTTCCGACTACTGTGCTTCCAATATTCATGTTACGGTTACACCTGGAAACTGGTCATGGCTCAGCATGCATGTCTGACCAAAACTCGTAAATAATTGCGACTCTGAATGCGAGGATAGTATTCTGCATGCACAGAAGTCATCATACTCAATGAGACAGCTGCACTATCGTAATTTATTGCATCAGCAAACCTCTTCCATTAGAATATTGTCATTGTAAGTTGCCACAACTTACGTGTGTGTGTGTGTGTGTGTGTGTGTGTGTGTGTGTGTGTGTGTGTGTGTGAACAGTACTCGACATACTTGGGTGTGCACTTAAAATTCTGTATTTTACTCAATTTGCTAACAATACAGAATTTGTGCTCTGTATTGTTGCCAATATAGTCAAGAGATGGTGTGCATAAAAAAAGGGTGTATGTATTTTTATTTTATTGTGGCAACATTTTAATAATGAAAATAGACTTTAAAAAAGGCAGCCATTTTGTGACATGGCTGTGCTGCACATCTTGGTGACCATTACATTTACTGTATTTAAAGCACAATACTAACTTTTTTTTAATGAATAGAGTGGATGTATAACTGTCCCTCAGTGATTGATTTCATGCAGATATTACATTTAGATGACACCACATGTAATTTATTACTTTCATGCATTACATGTGGTGTCTTATACAGCTGCATTATTTCTCTTGTTTATTCTGTCTTTATGCTTTGCATTTTTTTTTCAGTGTCAGTTCACATTGTTTAATGCATTTCCCCCAAGCAAGTCTGCAATCTTAATGCAGCAGTACACAAAGCCTGCTAGGAGCAGCAACATCAAAAGCTGTGGCTCTTGCTGACATGTCCAGCGATGCTGGCATTGGTCCAAACAGCTGGGAACTGTAGGCGACATCGGGCGTTCGGTTTTGGTACTTTGGCTCCAAGTAAAAAACTGTTCTATTCCTGCGGCTTCTCCCATTTGCCATTCTTAAAAACAGGACGAAAGGAGCGTCATCCATTTTAAATCTGGAGTGCTGCACGGGTCTCGGAGTTCTCCAGTCACTAGAAAACTGGATCCTCAGCATTCTGCTACAAAACAGTAAGTTAATATTCTGGGAGGCACATTAAATTGTGACTGGCTAAAGTGCAGCAGTTCTGTGTCATTTTGGAGACAGAAAAAGTAACGTTTTCACCTCAGGACCTCATGGTCCTGCTGTTTGTGAAGGGCCCATCTTCAAAATGGAGGATGATTGGATTAGTGGGCTGTGCAGCATAATGAGTATATTTTAAAGTTTTGTTTGTGAAGTATATCAGCAGAACTTTCCTCTGGTGCTGACACTGTTTAAATGGGGCATATTAAATAGTATATTTTAATGTTTTGTTTGGGAAGCAGGAGTGACAACTTCTATGAACCACTGTGGGTGCTCACTGCCAGTAGGTAGTATTTTTCCTATGGCCATATTCCCAGGTAATCCTTTTTTGCAGGTTTCCCTCAAAATTTTGAGGGTGCTTACGTTGACTTTGTGGGTGCTTGAGCACCTCTGCACCCATGGAGTCTGCACCTATGTTGGGAAGCATATTAGCAGAACTTTCCTCTGGTGCTGGCACCGTTTAAACGGGGTATATTAACTACTATCTAGCTATAGTGCAGCAGTTGTGTCGTATAATTTTTTGGGGCAGAAAAGTTAAATGTGTGTGTTCCCTAATGATCCAGCTGTTTGTGAACGGCCCCTCTTCAAAATGGGGCTGTGCATAAATGTGACCAGTCTAATCAAATAGAATTTTGTTTGTGATTTATAGTATTCCGTTTACTATCCATCTTGTGGGTTTTCGTTATATAATTTGATTTTTTTCAGAATATTGTTAATATTGGTGAACTTTCCTCTGGTGCTGACTTTAATCATTTTTAAAGGGGGAAAACGGCACCTGTGGGGTTTCTACTGGTAAATTTTGAGAATGTGTTTGTCGAATGAATGCTGCACCTGTGGATGTGATGACTATTTTAGATGTGTGTATGTGGAATGAATATGAAAGCTGCACTCTTAACATGTTCTAAATGAAAAAAAAAAATGCACTTTGTATAAGATGCTTTTAGTTTTTGGAAAGAAGGAGGTGATGCTAGCTCTGGTTAAGGTGTGTGTGTGTTATTTTAAAATGAAAAAATTGCATTTTTTGATGCAAGATTATAAAGGAACATTATTGTATCGACATACTGAACTAGGGGATCAGGTGTGGATGGTGGCATAATATGTTGGAACTGTTTGAAATAAAAAAACTGCAGCACTTGTGCTTACCTCAAAATGGCTGCTCATGGCATTGCTCAGGTCATTCGGGGCTATGGGGGGATACCATGTGTAGTAATGAGACATTCTGAGCTAGACATCAAGTGGTGGCATAATATGTAGGAACTGTTTGAAAATAAAAAAAATACAGCACATGGGCCTACCTCAAAATGGCTGTTCAAGTCATGGAGGGTACCAATGTGTAGTAATCTGGTCATTGCCTGGTTGTAACTAGTGCCTATAGGGCAATATCAGGGGTTTGGATTCATCTGGCAAAAACATTTTCCCGATTTCTTTATAATATATGTCAAGTGATGGCACAATATGTTGGAACTGTTTGAAAATAAAAAAAATACAGCACTTGGGTCTACCTCAAAAAGGCTGCTCATAGCTTTTCTTAGTACATTTGGGGGTATGGGAGGGATATCATGTGTAGTAATCTGGTCATTGCCTGGGTGTACTAGTGCCAGCAGGGTAACATCAGTAGTTTGGATTTTCATCAGGAGAGGTTTAAGAGGGCCTTGAAGACCCACTTATGGCATCTTGCCTATCAAGAGTAACTGTATGACCTGCTGTATGTGAATTTTAAGCATTTTATCGGATTTTATTTGTTCTTAAAGCTGTACAGTGCCTTGGCTGTAGAAAGGCGCTATAAAAATAAAGCTATTATCTGGCAAAAACATTTTGCCGATTTATTTATAAAGAGGCTGCCTATAAATTAGACGTCAAGCGTTGGCAAAATATCTTGAAACAGTTTGAAAATAAATCATCACCTGGGCCTAACTCAAGCAGTTTGGATGTGACATTTCATGTGCAGTAGTACAAGAACCCCACAGCAGCAGTGTCCCTGTGACACGTGGTGGTGAGCCCAAGGTGGGCCAGTGAGATATTTTGGCATAATTTTCCCCACAATGGATGACACAGGGGGTTGCCAGGGGGCGTCATGCAGCGCCCACATTTACAGTCATCAGCACCAAACAGCTTGCCTGGGTGCTTTCAGGTAACTGTGGTTAGATCTGCCGTCAGCACGGTCTGGCTCCGCAGAGGTACGGTGATGTCAAAATGACCCCGATGTGGCTCAGGCCCACTGTGCAACATCCAGCTGTCTCTGGCCTTGTCTTTGCTTGTTCGTGGGGCACTTTAGTGTATTGTTTTACCTTGTAGAGCAGTTTGGATGTGGCATTCCACTTGCAGTACAAGAACCCAACAGCAGCAGCGTCTCTGATGCATGTGGTGGTAAGCCTTGGGTAAGTCAGTGTGATATTTTAACATTTTCCCCACAAAGACCAGCACAGGGTTGCCAGGGGTGTCATGCAGTGCCTGTATTTACAGTTATCAGTGCCTAACAAACAGCTTGCCTGGGTGCTTTCTGGTAGTTAACTGTGGTTGGGCCTGCCCTCAGTCTGGCTCCAGAGGTACAGTTATGTCAAAATGATCTCTGACGTGGCATGCTACTTATCAATGTGTTTTGACTGTTTGGTTGTTAATAAGCCACTAATAAAAGTTGCACCTTGTATTTCACATGTTGCATTGCTACTGTGGTGTCCGCATTACCCACAGTAGTAGTATGCGACAGAGATGGTTAAATAATAAATCAAGTGCAACCAAGTGATTTGTTTATGTTTCTCTTTCTGCTCAATGTCCAGCTTAACTGTGAAAGGCATGAAGACTGGGCAGAAACAGTATAAGCATAAAGTAACGAAACTTTGGTAACCTCTTTTTTTGTATTTTAAGTGCTGTCTATGTTGGAGGCTAGATAGCGACACACAGGTATGGAAGAACATCAAATCATTAAATGTTGTAAACTAATGCATCTAAATAGAAGACAGACATTGCATTTGAAAATTTAATTACTAGAAATGAGAAATAATGCATCATGGACACCAAGTTACCCACAAAGGTAGTTTCCATGTCATAAATAACTACTATTTTTCTAAACTTAGAAATACAGAACTATCATATTTTGTATTATGCAACTACCATATAGACATTAAAATTAAGGTCGAGTCATGTCAAATTATAAAACTTTTTTTGAGTGTATAAATGTCACACTGTCTCTCGAATACTGTTCACACGCACACAAATATAAATTGTAGGACTATTTCCACTAAGGATAAAAAAAATTTAAACAATACATCAGTAGCCCACACAGTCACAGTGGTGAGTGGTGGTATTAGAGTCAGTGGGTTCCCTGTACCACCAGCCACCTAAACTGCCACACAGAGAGGAGCCACTTTCTGCAGAGTGCAAACCATCCCCTGTAACAGTAATGCATACACTTACACAGATTGGTTCCATATGTTAGTGGTGTCACATAGCATATGTGACCACTAATGTGTTGGCATTGCAGCAGCTGCAAGGGTCAGCCCATGGCATGGCACCAGGCACACAGTGCCATGCTTTAGCCTATCACAGCACTACTGCTGATGTCATCCTTAGACTCCCTGTCCCATACCTTAAGGCCTGCCTGCAGACAGTGTGGTTGTAAATTAACAGTGTCATCTGCAGGTCTTTGCTGGTGGTCCAATGAACTGAAAACAAATATTTTGTCCCTCCACCTCCCTGGCATCCAGGGGCTCCTTGCTTCCTAGTCCCATCTCCGTATGTTTTGGTTACAGTGTGCGCCACCTAACCTTTCCAACTGTTGTAAAGAATATTCTGGTTCATAAGGAAGTGACCCCTTTTAGAACACCCCATGGGGTCACTGCACCTTGTGACCAGGGGTGAGGGGCACTGGGGTGCTGCTGTGCATAGTACATCCCGTCCATGCATAATGGCTAGTTCATTACAACTGCCTCTCCCCACCCATTCCCTTGTGCTAGTTCACCGACTGGTGCACTAGCACAGGAAAAGTACTTGCAACCCATTTTTGTACAGCAAGGTAGAACTGTGCCACAAAGTGATCCTTTTGGCCACTTTGTGGCACAAAATTGTGGATGTGTATGGGGCCTCCGTTCTTATTTAAGAATGCAAGGTACACCCATTTGATGACCATTAGTAGAAATCTGCATTGCTCCAGTGCCAATTTAAACCACCAATGCAAAACAAAAGTAACAAAAGAAAAAAATTACTCACCTTAGTAATTGTGTTTCTTCCAATGGGGTCTTGCTGTATTCTGACATTATGCAGTTAGCCCCAGCACCTGAACTGCTCCAGAGAGGAGAGTTAACTATGCCAAAGCATAGAACGTTGAGCTCGAGCTCGGTTCAAACCTCTGTCTGCTGCACTTTGAAGTAGAACCATCAGATTCTTATGAGCTAACACTAACTACCCCATTATGTGGAAATTGTAAAATTTACTAGCCAAAAGGCAACCAAATATTTTGGATCCCCAAAAGACAAGTCGAGAAATCCAAAACAAAAAAACTAGGTAGTGAACAAATATAATTATCAAAACATATGAATAACCCACTCCTGTCTAAAAAGGGGAGAGTGCCAAGTACACCCCTGATGTGCACTGTGCCTGCCAGCCTACTTCCCAAAAAGCAGGTTCTGAGAGGAGAGGCAAGGAGGGAGGTCAGAATACAGCAAGGCTCCATTAGAAGTAACACAATTAGTAAGGTGAGTAATTTTTTCATCAAACATGAAGTCTTGCTGTATTCTGACATGATGCAGACTACCAAGCAGTACCTCCCTGGAGGAGGGTACCAAACCTATTTTGGGAATAGGCTCTGCAGTACTGCTGTACCAAACCTAGCATCACTCCTAGCCTGGATATCCAGAGAGTAATGCTTGGTGAATGTATGGACTGTTTAACAGTTTGCTGCTTTGCACATCTCTAATAAGGGTTTATCTCTGGAAGCAGCCAGAGAAGCAGCTGTATCTCTAGTCGAATGAGCCCTCAGGCCGGGGGTTGGGGGTACTTTGCCTAGTTTTTCATAGCAGAATTGTATACAAGAGACAATCCACCTGGCAATAGTTCTCTTAGCAGCAGGTTTACCCTTCCCCACTTCACCATAAGATGAGGAACAACTGGAGGGAGTCAAACCTAAGTGCCTTAGTATGCTCAATGTAGTAGCTAAGAGCCCTTTTAACATCCAAACTGTGTAATCTTCTCTCTCCTGAAGAAGAATGATCAGTGAAGAACACAAAAAGAGACAGGGATCGATTCAGATCGAAATCTGAATGACTTTGGGTAAGAACCTCCTGTTGGTTCTAAGGACCATCTTATCTCAAACCAAGTACCACCTTATCTCCATGGAATGAGAAAATCAGGCTCCACTGACAGAGCTTGTAATTCACTGATACGCCTGACAGAGGTAATGCTACCAGGAACACAGTTTTCCAAGTCAAGTACTTAAGTTCTGCTGATGCCAAAGGCTCAAAAGGGGGTTGCATAAGCTGAGCAATGCAAACATTAAGATCCCAAGCAGGAGTAGGATCCCTAAAGGGGGGGGATTAGTATGAAGTAATCCTTTGAGGAATTTACAGAAAACAGGGTGAGATGCCAGTGAGGAGGTCTTTCCCACTGACAGAAATGCAGAAACAGCCGACAAGTGTACTTTGAGGGTAGCTGGTCTGAGGCCTAAGCCATTAAGATGAACCAAGTAATCCAGAACTGTAGACAAGTCAGCAGTATCTGGGGATATGTGCTTATTGGAACAACAAATGCTAAATCTTTTCCATTTGGAGTTATAAGTTTTTCTGGTGGCAGGTTTTCAAGAGGCTTTGAGAATGTCCAGAACCCCTTGAGACAGATGCAAATTTGCGTATTTAACGCTTCAAAAGCCATGCCTTGAGATTGAGTGACTGAATGTTGGGATACAAGATTCTCCCCAGAGAGGAGGTTAACAGGTTGTGATTCCTGGGGAGAGGCATGGGAAGATGACTGCTAGGGACAGCAACAGAGAATATCCAGGCTGTCTGGCCCAGTTTGGAGCAATCGGATCACTTTGCAAGATTGTGACCTTATCTTGACCAGGACTTTGAAAAGTAGACGAGGAAAAGGAGGAAAGACACAGAAATTTCCCCTCCAAATCCAGAATCGGAGCATCCAGGAGGACTGAATCCAAGACTAGGGGTCTGCAACAAAAGAGAGGAAGTTAGTGATTGTCTGGGGCTGCAAAGAGATCTCTCTCTAGAGTGCCCCACCTCGAAAAGATCATTTGTAACACTGGGGGATCCAGGGACCATTCATGATGGCCCTGGGAAATCCTTGTCACTGCATCTGCTAGCATATTGTCCTTCCCTGGAAGGTGGACTGCTACCAGAGAGGTCTGCAGAGAATAAGCCAGGGACCATAATTTCATGGCTTCCTTGCACAAGGCCATAGACAGAGTGCCTCCCTGCTTGTTGATGTACCACATGGAGGTGATGTCTGTCCTGACCTGAACCACCTTGTTCTGTACAGAGTCCAAGAAGGCCTGTAGAACCAGATACACTGCCCTGAGCTCCAGAAGATTGATGGAGAAGACTAATGAGGGGACCACACTCCCTGAGCCGTGAGGGCTCACAAGTGAGCTTCCCACCCCAGGAGGGAAGTATCTGTAGTTAGAACCACAGAATGAGACTGAGTGATGAATGGGACCCCATGCCTGAGGTTGTCCTGATCCAACCACCATTGGAGAGCCTGTATCAGAGTATGAGTCACTGGAATTAGTTTGGTTAGAGGATCTTTTTTCTGAGACCAAAAAGCCCTCAAATGGAACTGGATGTCTCATCTGAAATCTGGTTCCTTGGACCACTGCAGTGGAAGTTGGCCTAGGAGTTGAAGGAAATGCCTTGCTGGTCGAGACACCAGAAGGTAAAAGAAAGAAGCCAGCTCTATAAGGGCCTTTACCTTTGCCAGAGGGAGAAAGCCTCTTGCTTTGACAGTATCCAACTCTACCCCAATGAAGGTCAAGAGTTGCACTGGTTCGAAAACTGATTTTGGGAGATTGAGGAGGAATCCTAGAGAAGTGAGCACTTGCTGGATCACTTGCAAGTTTGACTACTTGGTCTGGAGACTGACCCACAATGAGCCAGTCATCCAGGTATGGGAATATGGAAATGTTTTGTCTCCTTAGAAAGGCCACTACTACTGCTAGGCATTTTGTGAACACCCTTGAAGCTGATGTTAGGCCGAAGGGCATTGCTCTGAACTGATAATGGCCTGAAGGCAGTTCGAACCCGAAGTACTTTCTGTGGGAGCACCTGATGGGAATGTGAAAGTAGGCATCCTTTAGGTCCGGGGAGGCTAGCCAATCCCCTGGCCTTAGAGAGGGAAGAATTATTCCCAGAGTCACCATTTTGAATTTTGGCTTTACTAGGTGCTTGTTTAAGTATCTTAAATCTAGGATGGGCCACCACTCCCCTATTTATTTTTTTTTTCAGGGGTAAGGAAATATCTGGAGTACAGACCTTTGCCCCTGTGAGGTGTAGGAACTCTATGGCTCAGAGCCAGCAGAGATGAAACCTCTGCTTCTACGGCAATGGCTCCGGAGATGTTTGGAGGTGGAAAAGACCTGACCCTCAGCTTTGGAAATTTTTTGAAGCTGAGGGCCTGTCTCTGGCTTACTACCTCCAGGACCCACTTGTCTGAGTTAACAGACTTCCAGTCCTGGAAGTAGTAAGCCAGCCTGCCTTCTACAGAACTGGGGAGTTGACCCGTGCTGACACATCAGGGTGTCTGCTTGGCAGGAGCCTTAGACTGAGAGGAGGATGTAGCCCTGCTCATCCCCTTCTGCCTCTCCCTCTGAAGAACCCCCTATGAGGAAAAGGAGAGAAGGCCTGTGCTTGGTAGAAAGGCCTGTGAAAGGGCCTGCCCCTGCCCCTAGATTGTTGCTTCTGAGGAGTTGCCTGCCTTTCCTTGGCCTGTGCACTCCTGTAGGTGGTCCTGTATTCATCCATTTTCTTCATATAATTCTCAGTCTGCTCCCCAAACAGAGAATTCTCAATGACAGGGAAATCCATAGCCTTAGCCTGGGTGTCCTGTGATAGGCTAGTACATCTGAGCCAAGCCAGTCTCTGAAGAGCCACAGATGTAGCCATGACTTGTGAGGACACGTCATTGGAGTCCACAGCAGCATGAAGCAGCCACCTCATCCAGCTCCTTGGCAAGCTGAGGGGAAGACTGTGTAGCCAGTTCCAGAACAGTATCCCATCTGGACTTCTGGTATCTAGCTGTATACTGTAGGCCATATAGTTAAGCCTGCTTGAGTCCCATGGAAGATGCCATGTACCTTTTTTTAGCCATGGCATCCAGCTTCCTGGAGTCTTTGTCTGGGGGGTGTGAAGCCAAGGGTATGTTAGCCTTATCACAGGCTGCAGCCTGCATGACCCCAACATGGCTGCATTGCTGGTACAAGTACTTCGTACCTGGGCCTGACACCTCATACCTCTTGTCCATTCGCCAGTCCTCAGGAGGTAAAGAGTTTGGAGTTAAGTAACTTTTGTGTCCGTTTGCCAAAAGATTTCTGAAGGGGAACAGACAATCTCTTGGACTCTGGGATGTCCATCATCTCCACATAGTCAGGCTCCTCTTGCTCCTCGACAGCTTCATCTAATGGTAACTGGAGGGTTTCTGCCACTTTTTTGTAGAACATAAAGTGGGAAGGGGACTCAAAACCTAGGAGGGGAACACCAGAAGGTCTGTCTGGGGAGATGTCCGGTTCTATGGGCTCATCCAGACCTACACCACCACCACCTTCATCCCCCTCCAAATCCAGTTCATAACAGTCTTCTGGGGAATAATCCAGAACCGGGGGAACCGACCACCTACCGGGAGGCATCAGATCAGCCGGAACCGAATGGAGCGATTCAACTATACTAACGCCCTGGCAAATTCCTCAGCAGTTGGACGATGCGGTTCTGGATCCAAACTGGCCGATCTATCTTTTTTCTTTCTGTTTGCCAGAACCAACCCCTCAGGATCGGCTCTCCTTTTGTCCGAGGGAGTCTTGCCCAAGTCAGTGGGCACTCCCTGGGGTTGAGGCAGAACTGAACCGGGCTGGCCATCCTGGTCAGCGGACTTCTCGGCCTCCTTTTCTCTAAGCCTATCCAATCTTTTATCCAGGGTGGCCTTAGGAAAATGTTTACATATCTGGCAGTCTGAATCAACGTGGTCAAATCCCAGACAGTAAACACAGGTGGTGTGGGGGGATCAGCCTTAGCAAAGACCTCCCCACATTCACTGCAGTGTTGAAACCCAGTGGGCCCAGTTTTTCTTTTGGGTTTCTCAGACAAAGCCATTCTACAACTTACCTTTTTTTGGCAAAAGCCAGGCAAGACCCCCTTATCGGTTCCTAACCGTGTCATGGGTATTTGAAAAAAAATGCTAAAAATATATGTTTTGTTTTTTTAAGAACTGATAAGGATCGGTACCTCACACTAAATTTGGAAAACCCAAAGAAAACTTAACAGAAATACAGGCAATCTGTTCAGCCGAACCAATTGAAAATATTGCTTTTACATTTTCCACAGAAAAATAGCACTATTCCACTACCTATAGTACTTACTGTACCACAGACTGGGATCTGAACCGAAAATAAATTAAGAAAATGCAGTTCAAAACTGACGTTTTTACTGTACTGAACGATAGCGAGGAGAGATCTCCGGAGCGACTGTTCAGTTAGGCGGAGTAAAGAATCAGACGGTTACACTTCAAAGTGCAGCACACAGAGGTTTGAACCGAGCTCAAGCTCAACGTTCTATGCTTTGGCATAGAGTCAACTCTTTCCTCTCTGGAGCAGTTCAAGTGCTGGGCCTAACTGCACAATGTCAGAATACAGCAAGACTTCATGTTGTTTGAAACAAAGAACAGTAGGTAACAATTCATCCAGTTACAAAAATGAGGCATAACAAAGAGATAGTCTGGACGTTATACAGAATGTAAAAATAAACCAGAAAAGCAAATAGTATAAGCTCTCAATTACTGTACACTGTTTATTTAAGATGGGGTTAACCTGGGGAAAGGGGATTGCAGGGGATAAGAATGAAATATGATATTCACGTAAAGTACAATATAGTGCAAAGGAATAGGCAGGTAAAACTTGTTTGCAGGAAAAGGGGTACTGGATGTGCACAAAAATGCAATACTATAAAGTAAAAGGATAAAATATGAAAGTGACAGTGTAAAAACAACCAGGGACATGTGCAAAGAGAACGAAGCCCGCGGTGGAAGGGAGAGTGGGTTACAAGATGGGTAGGGGAGAGGAAAGGTAAAGTAGTTTAAATTGGGGGATAAGAAGGGAGGAAAAGGAGAGGAGGAGAGGAATGAAGGGCTAAGCATCTGACACAAATAGGGGATAAACATCAGAATAACTGAGAGGGGGAAGGGGCAGGATTCACTAAGGAGAAGGTGGTTCCATAGACAGGGTAGTGGGAGAAGAAAGCATATTTATCAACATTGGTCTGAAATTAGGAAAAGGACTGGGCGAGAAGTGGGTTGGGGTAGGAAGATGGTGTCTGAGAGAAGCAAAGAGTAGTTGCTGTGGAATGGCTCAACTTTTTCTGTCTCCTGGCTTCATGCTGTCTGCTAGCATTAACACAAAGCCCTGGGGACCACTTTGTACTAAAATGTTAATGGCTTGCACATTGCACCTTCGGTAATTCATTACATTTGTAAATCACCTTGACGTCCTCCTCATGGATTTGTGGATTTGCTTCTCCCCCTCTGGCATGTCTGAGAGACCACAGATATCTAGAACTGTAAAACACATCACTCCTTATCTAGTGATGTCTAGTGCGGCTGTCTTAGCTCCTACAAAAAGGACCAAACTCTAAATCAGCACTCTGCTAGAGCTCCCCATGCATTGCAAACAGACAATACCCAAACACAGCAAAATCAAAGACAGCAACTGCTGCATGGCCCGGGCAACTCTGCTGTGAACTTATCCCACTTGGATACATCCATAATGGCCCTCAAACCATTACTAAGCCCTGTATGCACACCGGATCAGCGTAGCTCCAAACCTGCACAACAGAATTTATTGGAGGTTGTGGAAACTGTTCAAGGGGTTGAACTAGCAAGTTTACAAAGTAAAGACAACTCTAGCAACTTATACAACAAAGGTGTCTTGAGTTCGATAAAAGAATTCTAGAAAAGTCTGAACCACAGCAAGTATTACAGCATGCGAAACTGCTACAAGTTGCGGTTCTGGAATTGTTTGGAGATGGGCTGCAATCCGTTGATGGGCTTTACCAAGCAACTTGCCCACACAAATCATGAATATAAAGGGTAAGAAATTTCCTTCAGAGGAGCATATGTTAAAAAAAAAATTGCGTCAAAATTATCGACAGCAGCAGACATGTCTCATCTTAAAGGTATGCCTCATTTTGAAATCTTCCACATACCAAAAATGTCTCGATACGCTTTACCACTTTAGTAGAAAAGCCAGTCATTTACAAAAGTGGAAACAAATATTTCACAACCTAATCCACCTGCTATAACAACTGGGGAAGAGGGGGAGATTAATAAACATTTGGAAAATTCAGATTATAATACTGGCCCAGAATCAGAAGCTGATTTGGAAGAGGCCCCCCCCACCTCAGAAAATGGGAATAAGTTTAAAAAACACAAGAATCAATACCCGAATGGACAAATTGCATCAACTGCATGATGATTTCCCATGTGGCTGCAAAGGTAGAAAACCTTATTATTAGGACTGGTGAGGCAGAAAAATTTATTTCCCTATAGGAAGACAGCACGGTGGTAATGCAGTGCACCTGTAAACACGAAGGGGCCTTAGCAGATTTGAACAAAATGTTGGATTAGTAGTCCAGAGACAGAAGAAAAAAAACACAAGAATGATACGGGTGCCAGAACACTGGGGCCAGAAAACGTCTATCCATCAACAAGCTCAGAAAGTTTTTTCTGCCTTCTTGGACTATGTCAGATGCAACCAAAATCGAGGTAGACAGAGTTCATCATGCAGTGAGGAAAAAAACAAGAGGATGGCCTTCCATTCAGAGCGATAACTGCAAGTTTGTCAGATCATCTGATAAAGACCATATTATGCAGGCAGTCTATAAGAAAAAAGTGACTAGAATTAGATGGTGCTACTACTGTATATCTTTTGTGACTTGCCTTTTGAAATAGTGCAGGAATGAAAGCAATCTACAGTCCTAAGAATACTCCTTTGAAAGGCCCACATCAGAACTAATTTTGTGCATCCAGCAACACAGTTTACCTTAGTGGGCAAACGCTTATATTTGACAATCATCAAAAAGCTGAAGTTGATTTGCGTATTTGCACGTCTCATATCTTCCTTTAAGCAAGCAATAATGCCCTCCAGAGTGGGCGGTGGGCAATACCAGACGGGCAGGGGCATAATGAGGCCCGACGCCACAGGCAGAGGGTTAAAGTATAGCCCCTGGCTGTCCGTAGCTGTGCCCATACCGCCACCCTGAGAGCATTATTGCACTTAGAAAAATGGGCACCTGTTGTAAAAAAAAAAAAAAAATAGAGTCTGATTTGTAAGTTTGAACAGTAAATTCTTTATATTTTATTAAAGAAGTAATTTTTACTGTGTAAAAGAAAGAAAATAGTCCCTTTTGAGACATTTAAATAAACTGAAATGCTGTTAACCACATTTTGTTTAACTTTTTAACTGCTGCATGTCCTGGAGATTACAAAAAACATTAAGTTTCCAGGTGCTCGCTGCCTACACTAACAATCAGGAGTCACTTCTTACTGTTTTCTTCTTTAAAAAAAAAAAAAAATTGCTGTTTTACTGTTTCCCCGGTCCTCGCTGCCTGCCCCGAGGATTGGGAGTATGAAGAGGAGCATAGTTGTGGAGCAATCATGCCGTGTTTCTCGTTTTTTTCCCCCCAGCTTCCCAGTCCTCGCTGTCTACCCTGAGGACCACGAGTCAGTTCAGCTTTATTGCTTCCTGGTCCTCGCTGCCTACCCAGAGGACCGGGAGCATGAAGAGGAGTGCCGTTTGGTCGGTTGGCGAGAGTATGAAGAACAGAACAGGAGGAGGAAACTACAACGGTACTGCCAGTGCCATTGGGGGAAGTGATTGTAGTTGGCACAAACAACAGCCATGGTAGTGGAAAGTATACATTAGTTACTGTTTTCAGGATAATTTATTGATGAGGTGTTTTTCATTTAGTTTAACAAGCGGGGACATCGTAGGCATACTGTTGTATGGTAGGGAAGGAATTGTGACAGGGAACTGGCACACTCACTGTCACCCCGTCAGTGATTGGAACAGAAAGAACAAAATGAGAACACATTTTTAATACTTCTTTTGTACTGGGGTGCTTCATTTTTATCTTCTAAGTATAGTGTCTGAATGGGCTAAGGAATGGGGGTCTCTCGTTAGCTCTCTTGCTAAGCGAGGGTTAAAAATGGTGGTGATTTAAAATGAAAAAAGGGGTTTTATCCAATTAGGATGCAAGGTGGGCACTTTGATATCACAGTGGGTTAAGGGGCACTGTAGGCTGGCACTTTTTATTTCCTGGGCATCTATTGAAAGTTAATGTACCCCCCTGGCAAGGGTACTAGCCAATCAGATGCCAGGAAATAAAAAGCCCATTTTCTAGAGAAGCTTAAAATGAAATTTAAAGGTGTCAGCCTGTGGGATATTCTAGATCTATATGCTTATTAAAGAAGTATCCATATGGGGCCTTAAAATATTTATGTGAGGAGGAGGAGGTTGAAATGTCTCTTCTATGCCAGTTGGCATCCATAATGGATGCTATTAACTTGGTTTTCTATTTTGATATTGGTGTTGAGTTGCACTTAAGGGTGATTCGGGGTTTGGATTACATATGCCACACTTCAAAATTGTTTTTGAATACTGGCGGTGGGACACATTTTAATGGCTACTTTTTAGCCATTATATTTATTCAGCCAAAGATGTAATTAAGGGCACAATTGATTTTATTTCTAGCCTTACTGCAAAGAAGATATGGTTAATGTAACCCTTTTAACAGTGGAGATGGCAACATGGAATATGCATGGTATTCCCCATTAATTGGGAAAGAATTATTACATATGTTAAACAATTTCATAGAGATATACTGTTTTTACAGGAGACAGACTTAAATGACAGAGATAATTGTATTACTATTTAACTGGGTTAAAGAAATAGATTTTTCCTCTGGCTCGACTAAGAGCAGGGGTGTTGCCATTCTGATAAATAAGAAACTGGATTTCAAATTTATTTCACAATACAAAGATCAGGAGGGAAGAATAATAATGATAAAATGTCTCATTGGGGTCAGAATACATTTTATTTGCACTATATGCTCCCTTTGTGGCACATCAGGAATTTTTAGTGCAATAACCCAAGGTCCAATTAATCTGGGTCCAGCTACATTAATTGGTGGGACAGATTTGAATATAACTTTAAATCCAACCGTGGATAAATCCACTAGTATGCGTAAAAATTATAATGTCACTCAACTGAAATGTTTTGCATAACACACAATTAATTGATGTATGGCACCAACTACATCCCAATGTTAGGCAATTTACTTTTCTGTCATCCAGTGCTGTCTTTCTCTACATTAGAATACATACTCTGCTCTACAGTACCTCTATGTTTAAAAATGTTCTAACCTCTGATATTAAAACAATGCATATATCAGACAATGCACTGGTTCACTAACCTTTATTCCTAATGAACAAAAAATAAAAGTACCGCAGTGGAGAATGGATAATGCCTTATTAAGAAACCAAGATTTTATAGATCATATACATGCAATGATTCTAGAATTTTGTCACTTTAGTTACGATGGTACAGAAAAAGTAATTAAAGCCATGGGTTGCTCTCAAAGGAAATAGTAAAGCTGGGCTGGGCAAGCTGAGGAACCTGGTGGTGGGGGCAAGAATGGTGAAGTGGATTGGGAACTGGCTGAGCAACAGGCAACAGCAGGTGGCAGTGGGGGAGGGGAGCTTTCGACACCCAGAAGGGTCATTAGCAAGATTTCATTGCTGGCATTGCGGGGGGAGTTGAGAAAAATGGGCCTGTTCACCAATGACTCCAAACTAGGAGCGGTGGTGGTAAGTGAGGAGGTGTGGAGGACTCTGAGAAGACCAAGAAAGACTTGAGCAGTGGACAGACTCATGGCAGCTGGAGTTTAATGCTTGGAAGTGTAGTGTACTGCACTGCATTTGGGGGCTAGGAATCCAGGGTACAGTTACCATTGGGGGGTGACAGTTGACAGTCCCAGAGGGGGAAAAAACCTAAGCGTGTGGATCACAGTCAAAATGAATCACTCAGAACAGTGCAGGAAAGCAGTGGCAAAGGCAAACAGAATGCTGGAGTGCACTGCTAGGGGGATTACTTCAAGGAGGGATGAGGTTATCCTGCCACTTTATAAATCCTTAGTGAGGCTGCACTTGGAGTACTGTGTGCAGTTCTGATGTCGTTACTTAAAGAAGGATGTCATGCTCCTGGAGAGAGTCCAGAGGAGGGCATCCAAGATGATCTAGGGAACGGGGGAAAGCCCTATGAGGAGAGACTTGGGGACTGAATATGTACTCCCTGGAGGACAGAAGGGACAGGGGGATATGACAGACCTTTAAATACTTGAAGGGCATCAACAGAGGAAACACTGAGGGTTTGTTCAGATTGAAGGGGGAAGGGACCACGAGGGGTCATAGCCTAAAACTAGTGGGGAGAAAGTAAGAAGAGAAGTGAGGAAACATTACTTCATGGAAATGGTGGTGGTGCCTTGGAATGTACTACCTGAGGAGGTGGTTTCAATGGAACCAGTGGGAAGTTTTAAGAAGGGATGAGAGAGGTTCATGGGCAAAGTACTGGTGGGAGGGAAGCAGCCAGTAAGAACTCAGGGTGGGAAACCTTTGGGGGGGGGGAGAAGAGAGGAAGGGGAGATGGGCAGCAACAGTGACTGTACTGTAAGCTGTATCTTGAGCAGACGTGATAGACCTTAAGGCCTAATCTGCTGGCATTTCATATGTATGTACGTACATACGTACGTATTACATCCTTTGAAATAAAACAAAAAAGGTTCACAAAAGTGCTGTTAAAAAGTTAGAACAGAAAAAAGTATAAATACAGCTGAGAGAACTCACTTCGGAAGAACAGAAAAAATATAAGAGTTGCAACAATATCTAAATAGTCAAATTGAAAAGTATATGTGCACTATAAAAACACAGCTACAGTATGTGTAAACGGACAAATCAGGGAAAATATTAGCATGCATGCTAAAGAAAACTAAACAAAAAACATAATAGTGGACATGTTATATGGAGCAGGTAAACTTAGTTAAAGCTGACCATGAAATAAATGAAACCGTCTTAGATTACTATAAAAGTACATATCAAAAAAATTATACATCCGAAATTCCATAAATAAGTATTTAGATGGTTCCTCTGTACCAAAGTTAAATATTGAATATGAACCTTTTAACAAAAGGAAATTGTAGAGGTTATAAACATTTTACCTAGCAATAAGGCAGCAGGTGGTGATGGTCTAACTGGACTTTTTTTTTTTCTTCAGCATTTAGTGATACCTTGGCACTCAGGATCATGATTATGCTAGAAGAAATTATAGATGCTCAAACACCATCTATGCAGCAGGCTTTGATTACTTTGTTACATAAAGTTGACAACGATCCTAGAAAACCAGACAATTTTAGACCTATTGCCTTACTAAATATCGATTACAAGATTATAGCAAAATTATTGATTAAAACAATCGAAGGGTATATACCCAGGATAGTACATTATAAATCAAACTGGATTTATTGAGAGTAGGACTATACTTGAGGGGCTACAAAAAGTTCAAACAGACCAACATGCAACATCTAAACAATCTTTAGTAATGGCTCTGGTAGTTTCCAAAGCTTTTGATGTATTAAACTGGGGATTTATGTTGATCTGTCATATACCTTAAATTACTGTACCAGTACATTAATATAATAAAAAAAGCTTTTTATAGCCAACCAATATCAATTTTCAAAATTAATCTGGTGTTAACTTTGCCTTTATTAATGACAAATGGTGTTAGACAAGGTTGCCCATTATTGTCAATTCTTTTTCACATTGACACTGGAACTGTTATTACAGTATAGTAGAACCAACAAACTCATTACAGCTTTGCCCATAGGAACAGAAGTAGTTAAAATAAATGCTCAGAACACTCCCGAAAATGGAAGAAAATGTCAGCACTCCAAAAGGCATCAAGTCATTTTATTTTTACTTGTTACCATAGGAAAAGTTCAGCAGCAGCAGGAGAAATATTTTCATAGGTCCATAAGCAGTTCCAACACGCTAAAAAGCAATTCAAATTCCATAGATTCAGGCTACCAAATGCCACTCATGTAATCTGTTTACATTTCAGCATCATAACAGACTCCTTCATCAGAACATTCTGTTCTCTGCTGCTGAACTTTCCTATGGTAACAAGTAAATATAAGCTGACTTGATGCCTTTTAGAGTGCTGAACTTTTCTTCCATTTTCTGAGCAATTGGATTGTCCTGGTACAGCACACCCTATCTAATCTATACTGGTACTGCAAGAATTTGAAGCAGATATTGGTGTATTGGAGACACACTTGTTTTTTTGTGACTTAGTTAAAATAAATGCTTATGCCGAAGATGTAAACCTGGAGACATCTTTCCCAGCTATATTTTAAGAAATCAAAAAATATTCCCAATTATTAGGCAATATTATTAATAAATCTAACAGTAATATTACTAATAATCCTTCTTTCACAAAAGACCTTGTTACTATCGTCAAGCAAAATTCTGTTAAATATTTAGGTATGATACTAACAAATTATTCTGCATATATGGTTAAATTAAATGCATAAAATGTTATAAGTAAAGTTAAAACTTTATTTGATAATTGTCAACATTTTTCACTCTCGCTGTGGGGCCGGGTGGAGACCCTAAAGATGATGGTTCTTTCCCACTTAATCTTTTTATATCAATATAATTTTGCATCCATGTGAAAGGACATTTTTAAAAAATTGTGTTTTTTTTTTTCAAATTCTCATGGAGAGGGGGCACACCACATATTGCATGGAACATATAACTATGCCAATGGATAAAGGGAGACTTGGTTGTCCAGATTCAAATTTGTAGTATCAGGCTGCTAGAAAATGTTTAAGTAATATAGCTGAACAAGACTGTTCTCTTATGCACTATTATAGAATTACAAAACAGTTATATACCAGTACAAGGGCTCTGCTTTTTTCCAGAAAAGATTACCAAGAGCAATCCAGTGGTCATTAAGGAATTTGCTCAGATTTTATATATTTTTAAAAATCCAGTCTTCTGCCATTATACACATTATTGCCAATTGGTTTAGACATACAAAAGTATGACATGATCAATTTCCAATTACTCAGAAGTTAAACAATGCAGGGGTCTTTTGGCATGAAATTATAAATTCTGAAGGATTATTAAGAATAGAGCAATTTTTAACTAAATGTTAAAGGGTGCAGCTGGATGGTTGGACTACCGCCAGATCAAACATTTACATAATTTGTTTAAGAATTTAAACACAAATAATTTAGGGTGGGACAATAAATGTATCAATAATATTTACATAGATCAATTTTCTAATAAAACTATACAATGTGCAAGACCTTATGGAAAATAAATGATCACCAAGTAGAACATTATAGGAAAATATACAGAATCTTGGAAAAAAGGTATTTCTACAACTAAAGATATTAACTGGCAACAAATATGCTATAACACAAATAAACTTTACAGATCTGCCAAAAACAAGTAAATACAAATAAAACTAATTACTAAGGCACATTTAGCACCATATTTAAAATGTCATAAGAATACCTCTACATACTAGAGAAACTGCTCACAGAATGGTACTTTATTTCACTAAGTATGGGCTTGCCCCAAGAATAAATAATTGTTGTTAAAACTGAACAACCAAACTTAATTTTAGGCAAGGAAATACAATTCTTTTTGGAAAAAGTTCTATTAAATGATTTTACTACATGAAATCTTAGCAAGCAACAAAAAGCACTTTTGAATCTAATCACTATGACCACAAAGAGTGCTCTTGGAATTTTGGAATAATCCTAAAGTTCCAGATCTGGTCATACTTTTAAAATAGGTTTGCCATTTGTGTATTAAGTTGTGAAAAACTTTATGAATTATGATTATGCATATGATTATGAAACTACTACACGGGGAGAGAAATATTTTACCCCATCCACTAATTTTAAATATGGGGGGTTTATAGCATATATCCATTATGGGATAAAAATCATTTTATTGTGCCCTGTTCAGTTATATAACAAGCTGGTAACTGTATGAAATGGCTGAATATGTAATTTATGTATTTCTTTGTCAGTCATGTGTGTGGATAAATCATATAATATTTAAACAAATGAGGAAAAAGACTGGGCAGGAGAGGAATGAAGGGATGGGAGAGTATTGAGGAGAGGTAGCAGGGAAGGGAGGAGAACCAGTATTTGGTGATGAAAGGGCAACAGTGTGAGGTGCCTCACATTGGGGTGGGGGATGAGAAGATTACGGTAAGGAGATCTATGGCAATGAGAAGGGCAACTGAGGGTGCACAAGAAAACCGGGAGAAGGCCTCCAGAATGGCAGGCAGGACTTGCTGAAGTACAGAGCACCAAGTTTGTGTGTATGATGCCAATGTGGGGAGCTAAATTTAGATTTTGATCCTGCAAAGTGGGGGACTTCCAAGGGGTGATCCTGCAAAGTGCGGAACTTCTGGGGGGCAACATCAAAAGGTGAGAAGACCTGGTTAGAAGGGAGCCTAGTGAGCCGCTGCTCAGAGAAGTGGTCAGGAAGGTCCTCTTATCTGTATTAGGAGTGCTGATTTGAGTGGAACCAGCTTCTAACATTGTTGAAGCCCCACTGCAGATACGATTCCAGCTCAAGGACTGAGACACTAAAAGCAAGCAGTACTGTCATCCACATACAGTATTTGTGAATGTGTAAGGAAACAGACTGAGGGAGGTCATTAGGATGATGGAAAGAGAACTGGACCCATGTTGGAGCCCTGCATACTTCAGAGCAGATGGGGACGGGGAAGAGATGGGCATTGCCAGCCAGGAGCAGCTAATGGTAGTCAGTGAGGCAGAAGCAGAACCACCTGACCATGAGTTTAAAATGTTCATGCCCCACCAGTTTAACCAGGAGAACAGGGTGGGCCACAGTACTGAAAAGCATGGTAAGGTTCATCAACATGGCATAAGTGATTGGGATCTTGCTGCCACATGGTGTTTCCACCCTTTTTTGGCTTAAAGGAGAACTATGCTGAATGTCTAAGTTCTTTTTTTCCAGTAGAAGCTGCTTATTAAATACTGGTTAAAATTCTGTTATTGCACTAACTATACAGTCTCTTCAGTAATTCTAACGCGTTTTTCTGATTGACACTTCTGTTAAGAACCATGTTAGTATTGTATGATTTCGTTTATGACCCTTGTTCTGCGCTTCCATTCTTGGAACAATGCATCGCTGTTCTACTACAGCGATGTAGTGGTTGAGTGGGACAAACAACACACAGTTCTAAAATAGCACCTACACCAGAGTGTAAGAAAGACCCACTGAGGTCACCAATAGGCCCATATAGATGGTATAATAACTGAATGTAAACCAGCGCTTAAAAAACAAAAACAAAAAAAAAACCAACATCTTCTACTGGGAATAATTACTAGTACTTGTAGATTCATAGAAACATGGAAAGGTGATGTCAGAAGGAGACCAAAGGTCCATCTAGTCTGCTCGTTTGTTTGCATGGACCCCTGTTGGGCCATGCCTGCTAGCACTGAACTCTTACTCAAGATGAGTCCCCACCCATGACCCTATGTTCACTGCAGTTCTCCTTTAAATATTCTTCAGCAAGGATTTCTTCATTACTCTGCTCATCATGCATTAAATTGTGATCATAACTGATCAGCAGAAAAGATGACTGGCAGGTAATCAAGCACAAGAAACTCCATTTGCAAAAAGCTGCATCAGGAAATACAGGGTCATTAATTGCCACCAGGTAATGTTTCCGTCATTTGTCAGTTGATACAGTATACGTGAAGAGACACAGGGTTGGATTTCAAAAGCCATAAAATGATGCAACTCCTAGTTACGGTACATCAATGTCAGAAACTGTCCTGGTATGTCTAGACCACGTTTTATCTTGTTGGAGCTGCAGTATTTTCAAAATTAAGTTTAATTTAGCTGCAGCACTTTTGTTTTGTGTTACTTTGCATTCAGTTTTGGATAAATAAATGATAGACATGAATGTCAATGATAGAACAGGGTACATTCAGCCTGAATATGTCCAGGCACATTTATAGCTGAAGTTAGCAAACTGGAAATAAAGTCTAGCGTTTTGAAAACTGGACTTGGCTGTAGCCCAGCTTTGAACTTTGGGCACAGGGGAAATCTGCTCATGTCCACATTTGCAGACAATAGAAAATTGCATCTAGGCATTGGCCATTAACCACTCAACCCACATTGATTAGTTCAGCATACAAGTGAATGGTGTTTACCAGTTAGTGAGAGAGGTTGAAGGAGGATAGCTGGGTGTAGTAGGACACTACAAAGGTTGGGGAAATGGGGTTTACTACCACTTAATGTATCACCCATTTTCCTTGATTCAATATCCCTTATATAAAGGGTACACTCCAGCTTTTCCTACCCCTCTAACAGTATTTATTGAAAAGAAAAAAATAAAATAAAGCATCAGTTTAGGCTGAAGCACAAACCTGTAAAAATATGGAAATAGGAAGCTTTCGAAAAAATATGCCCCCCCTCCCCAGCTCTTGGGGAACACAATATGTAGTGCTGTGCTCCTTGGAATTTGAAGGATTTCTTGATGTGGCAATGGCATTACTCTGACTGACACCACTTCTCAAGACACAAATCTATTCACAAATTTATGCTTTGGGAGGGGGTGCCAAAGTTAGGGCAATGCCAACCAACAATGTCAAGCAATTGATCAAATCCCGATTAACACAGCATCACACTTTTACCAAGAGTCGGGATTTTCTTTTTACCCTAACTCTGTAATCTCTCTTTCTGTGGCTCTATGTGGCAACCATAAGTCATGCGTTAATAGATTTTTTAAAAAATTTACATTTTTTTTAGGATATTAAGAGACGTACAAACTTGGTTTGACAGTGCTGGTATTTTAATGGCAAGCAGCCAATGGTGTCCAGTGGCACGCCACACCCTTGTATTAACCTGTGCTAAGCAAGCCCTGGGGTCCACTGGTGCCCCCTCCCTCACCCCAACCCTATGTTAAGCACACATTAGTATCCACTGGCACCCTCCCTACTCTGTCTCAAACCAACCAAATTGTGGTATAGGAAATAATCATGTATTACATGCACTTCCTAATTTGTCCTGAATGAAGCTCACGGTTTGCGATGTAGACTTCGGATGGTGACAGGCTAAGAGGGGTGGAGGGCAAGTACTGGCCCTCCATCATGCTGGGGTTTCTTCATCTTCAGCAGCACTGGGATTGGAGTCTAATATGGCCATGACCTCGGATGGGGAGGGGAGAAAAGAGCATGGAGGAAATTACATTTTATTTTTTTACTTACTTAGATGCTGAAGAAGTGCTTCTGGTGTCAGATTCGGGGGGCTTGGACCTTAACACACAACTGGGTTGAGTTTCTGGTGTCCAGACGTCATTAAGGAGGGAAAAGACTGAGTGCTATATACTGAGGATAGGCTACTGCTGGCCAAACATGACTAAGGAGGGAAAAGACTGAGTGCTGCACACTGAGGATGGGCTCCTGGTGTGCCCCCATAAAACAACTAATGTTCCATCAGCTACCAATACAGAGTATGGACTGCTGGTTTCTGAGTTGCAGCGGATTTTGGCTAGCATACCATCAGGGATGGGCTTGTGGTGACCGCTTTCCATTTTGATGGTGGTGGTGTCTACTAGTGAGCCACCGATGATGGGATACTGGTAGCCATATGCTTTTCTAGTGGTGGTGGCGGTGGCCACTAGTGAGCCAATGGAGATGGGCTCCTAGTGGCCAGATTCCTCTTTTTTTTTTTTTTTTTTTTTTTGGTGGTGGCCACTAGCAAGCCACCAGGGATGGGCTCCTGGTGGCCAGATGCCTCTGTAATGGTGGTGGCTACTAGTAAGTCACTGCTAATGGGCTTCTGGTAGTGCAATGCCTTTTTGGTGATGGTGGCCACCTGCAATTCGCTGAGGTTGGGCTCCTTGTGGGCATTTTTATTTGTAAACAAACATGCCTGCAGACGCTGGGGATGGTCTCCTGGTCTCAGCTGTGTTGAAGACAAAGTGGGTGGACACCAGGGATGGGGTCCCAGTTAAGGAAAATGTGACATCGTGGTCACTAAGGTGGCCATGCACCCATTAATGATTACAGGTGTTTGAAAACACCTTATGATAAACTTCCTGTGAAACCACACTACACATACATGGCCAGCATTACATGAAACTTATTTTTTAAAATTATCTCATTCTGAAAACAATGAAAAACACTCGTGTCAGGATATAATGAATATGAAAGTTTCAAGTGTCAATTCTTTGCCATGTTTTCGTTTTTTGAGAGCAAAAAAAAAAAAAGTGAATATTTTTCCATATTGTGGACACACTAAAAATATAGTCCAATTTTTTTTTTTTTTTTTTTAGCAAGTGTAACCCACTCTCTGGTGGGTCCTACTAGCAATGCCTCCTACCATCTGGTCTCACCAGTCCTGGGTTCCCTTTGCCCTTAAAGTGCTTCTGCCAGCCTCATCATGCAGCCACTTTGCATAGAGGTGGAACAGCCCTTAGACAGTATGTTAGTATTGCAGGTCCTTTAGCTCTGCACCAGAGTCTGTGCCCAGGCAATGTGTTCTGACTTCTAGGATCCCAATGTACTGTACATGTGAGGAGTTCGGGCTCACAACTTTATAAACCGTGAACTTGTAAATAAATGCTTAACTGCTTAAAAATGCATGCTGCTGTTTTAAGAAATGTTTAGACCTAGCATTGAATGCATTTTGCCTGTTGCAGGGGGACTCAATGCTACAGCACTAGTGAGAGATGAACAATGACTCTGCATGAGCCCATTCATCATCCAGATGACAGTACAGAGGGATAGCTATCAGACTATGCAACTTATGTGTAAAACTATTTGGTTTGTCTGCAGAAAGACTATTCCTGAGAATAGGTTATCAACTGTTTACATGGATGTCATCTTGATAAACTCTGATCCCATGTGGACCAATCGGGAATCAAGGAGTGCACTGACTGAAACTATGGCTCCTGGATTGGGGGTGAACATTGTTCTTGGTACCTTTTCGTTTGACCAATCAACTAGTTAACCAGCCACATACATATTAATTTCTGTGACGGACAGCTGTATTGTTGAGTGCAACTGAAAGGTCTCTCCTGAGACGGTTGGGGATATAAAGCTCGCACGTTTTTGAGACCAGTCCTGATTAAGGGTTCAAGTGAACCAGCTAATGGAGCGAGGGAAGAGAGAGAGGGAGGGAGAGAGAGAGGGAGTGGGCACACGCACGAGAGAAGAGAGAGAGAGAGAGAGACTCTGAGAATAAGGGAGCGCTGTGAAAGAAGACCTGTGGGGCCTACAAATCTTGCATCTGTCTTTTAGAGCAAGACCAGTTTCCTGTTGACTGGGACAGCCAGTTCCCAGTAGTGAGATCAACAAAGAGAAACTTTTTGTGAGTGAGACCTCCCAGCAGAAACTGAGGTGCAAGACTGAAATCTCAGACTTGAAAAATCTGCTAGAGCTTGAGAGACCTGTCAGGAGCCCAAATCAGCATCGGGAGGTACCCTCTATGCTCCTGAGCCAGAAAGTATTGAGAACTGCTGCCCAAAGTGTCAGATGTTGACATGGAGAATGTTCCCCTCCTTAAGCCGGGTCACCATGCCAGAGACTGTTTGCTCTTCAGCCTGGGAGAGGCCTAGGACTGCCTGCAGAGAATTTGTTCCTGCCAAAGCACAGAGAAGACAGAGACTGTGTGGCTCCTGCATTACAAATAGGAATAATTTCCAGAGAAGCAGTCTTATTTATTGAATTTTGGTAACCGGGTGAGCCCACTGAGACAAGATCATCCCTTTTTCAGAGGCAACCCAGGAAGTGCATTACAGAGGCAGTGTAAGACATTGATTACAAGAATGGTACATGGATCAAGCACTAATATGGCAGCAACTAACAACTATTACAGTTAACACTAAATGGTAGGAAACAATGTTAAACACCATTATACATTATTAACAAGCATTATTTTATATACATTTTGACAATGGTATAGTACATCTTACATTAAACATTATGTTATATACACACACAAGAAGGGGCAGAGAGATGAGCAGGGAAGACACTTAAGGGAAAGGTGTCCAAACAAGACTCAACAAAATCAAGAACAAGGTGAGGAAGCAGTGAGCTTTGAAAAAGCGGTAGGGAGATGCAGACCAGGACTGAGGGAGGCAGAGAGTTCCAGCAGGACAAAGCAGAGAAGGCAAAGGATCTCCAGGCTACGGCGAGCCAGGGGTTTGGCAGTTGAAGGGTGTAGGGAGGCAGACCTAAGAGTACATCTTGGATGTCGCTGTTGAACAATGTCAGCAAGGCAGGGAGGAATGTAGCAGTGGACCAGCTTATGTATGAAACTCAGGGTAGCATACTGTAACTTAGATTCATACAGGAGCCATTCCAGGGAAGAAAGGATGTCACAGTGGTGATGCCGAGCATTAACCCCCAGTGCAAATCTACCCACCCTATGGTAAATCTGCAATAGTCTGGATAGTATAGTAGTGGTTGTTTAGAGTAGTAAGGGGGCCCCATACGTGAGGAGTGGCAGGAGGGTTGCAGCCACTATCTTGCGGCAGGAGGTAGAAATAAGGAAGGGACGGATACAATATAGAACACCAAGCTTTTGGTTAAGGGTTTTGGTTAGAACTGTAACATGCGTGTTCAAGGAAAGAGAGGAATCTAAGTTGACCAACAAGTATTTGAAGGATTTAACAGTTTCAAGTACAGCTCCAGTGCAAGATTGTACAACCAGCGAGGGCAGGGTTTGCATAGCTTGGTTGGAGAACAGCATGCACTTTGTTTTTAGTATTCAGGACTAGCCGCATCTGTAAAAAAAAGTCTTCAAGAGTATGGAAGTCAGAGGCTGGCATTGAGTCTAACCACCCAACGTCAGAAGAAGAATGGTAAATGATAGCATCACCTGCGTAAAGATGAACAGAGGCTCCACCACAATTATGTGGGAGATCGTTGATAAAGAGTGAGAACAGTAAAGGGCCCAGGATAGAACCCTGGGGAACACCATGGGTTATGGGTCTGGAACCTGACAGGCAACCTGCCCACTTAACTCAGAGTCCGGCCATGAAGGTAACTTTGGACCCAAGAAAGGGAACTGGAATTCAGGCCAAGGAAATGCACTGCTGCAACAAGAGTTCATGGTTTACCAAGTCAAAGGCCTTGGTCAGGTCAACGAATATTGCTCTGGTGGCATGGCCGTGTTCCATTGCATGAACTATGTCAGAGATGACTTATCAGTCCTGTAAGGCTGCTGTGGTTTTTTCTGAACCCATGCTGGAAGGATGAGAGCAAATGATGGTGGTCCAGGTATTCCTGCAAGTGATCATAGATGATGCACTCTTGGATTTTGGTTAGTGGGCAGAGTATTGAGATAGGCCTGTAGTTTTCAATGGTTGAGGTAGAACCACCCTTGTGGACAGGTACAACTACCGAGACCTTCCATTTCTCCAGGACAGTACAAGAAAGGAAGGACACATTGAGCAAATCAAAAACCGGCTGGGCAACAGCAGCTGCCCAGAGCTTTAGAAATTTCAGTTCAAGGGTGTCATGACCTGGAAAGCTATCAGCTTTAAGGTTTTTGAGAAGTCTACATACTTCAGTGATGGCTGCCAGTTTCAGGCAAAACTAGGGGCGAGTCAAGGAAGATTCAGATGACAGCAGATCAAGTTGGGGGGGAAGGAGAGCTGGCAAAGAGTGATGTATACCTACGCAGATCAGAGAAGTAATCATTAAAGCTTGTGGCGATGGCGGGGGGTATTGAGTACTACGCCTTGGGAATCAAGGTAGCTAGGGATCTCTGAGGTATTTTCCTTTAGGAGGGAATTAACCAATTTCCAGAAATTCTTTGGCTTGCTGAGATGGTCAGTCTGGAGCCTCTTGAAATGCTGTCATTTAGCTTTTAGGATGGCATTCTTGCAGCTATTCTTTAGCTGCCTATAGATTTGCCAGTCAGAGGGTGGACCACTGTTCTTGTACTCCTGCCAGGCTTTACCACATGTGAACATTAGCTTCCCAAGTTCCTTGGAGATCCAAGGTGCATTATTCCCTTTTGACCAGTATTTCTTCATAGCAGCATGATCAATAATTTCCGTAGACTTGGACACAAAAAAGTCAAGATCTTTGTTGATGTCTGGCAGGGTATTTATTGGCCCCCAGTCAGTATCATGGATAGAGGCCATTTAAACATTGGTGTCAAATCTGGACATATCTCATACCTGGATGACCTCTGGAGGGGGGTTTGGGAAGTTGTTGCGTCAGATGCATAGTATCAGAGAGTGATCACTTATGCTGACAGAGAACACTCACTGCCTTGATTTTAGAAGCAGTTAGTGACCACCAAGTCAAGCAAAGTGTGGTTTCCTGACTTAGTGTTAAGATGAGTTTGGTCTCCAATGAGTTGAACCAGGTGGAGTCAGCAAGGGGGGCTCGCACTTTGTCAGAGTCAGAACTAAGCCAGTCAATGTTAAAATCACCACAGAGAATGAGGTTGTGGCTAGGTAGCTTAGTAAGGGAGGTAATGAAGGAAGGAGGGCATAAGGATGCTTCCTTAAGGGGCAGGTATACACATTCAAGCAGTTGTTCTTTTAACGGAGCCAAGAGCGAGAGAGAGGAATAGTGATTTGACCACAGATAGTTACAGGTAAGGAACAGGGACTTCGGTAATATCTCAATTATCCCTGGCATACATTAGGACACCCCCCCCCCTTTTACCCAGCCGATCCCTCCTAAAACACATGTACTCCAATAAAGCAAGCTCTACTGCCTGATGCTTGGCTTCAGCCAAGTCCAAGAGATTCCCAGAATGTCTGGGGTATGTTGATTACCCTAGGCTTCGAACTAAGGCATTTTAGGTCTAAGACTGTGTGCATTTAAATGCGCAATTTTTTAACCTTTTTGGTAGTCTATGAGTTAAGGACAGGGGGTGGGGAATAAGGGTGGGAGTTGTTGGACCCGGATTGGGCTCAACATCACTTGCTAGAGCTATGAGGAGGAGGAAGAAGGGCCTGATTAAGGAAAAGAGATGACGCCTTAAGAGATTAGCGGTAGCAGAAGATCTGCGCAGCCTTTGGAGTCTGCTCAGTGGTGCTACTGCCAGGCATTGCCGATTGCCTCTGCCTGGTGGTGTGTGACCCCTGCTCCCTGGAACTGGCCCAAATCAGTGAAAAGAAGGTGACAAACTGCAAGCACCCTGTTCCCATTTCAGCTGCCATCCACAGTAACATTAACAGCCCTACAATCAGCCAAACTGAACATGCCAGACCCTGGGACCAAGGATTCCAAAACCATGTGCAAGCCCAGGGCCTGCCCTGGCTGGGGTTACTCAAAACCAGTTATTTGAAACCAGTTTGCTCAAAGCCAGTTAATAGCTCAATTTCTCCATTTTAAAGTGCACTAATGATGGCCAACCTACAGCAACGATCAGGCCTGCACCTCAGTCTGGGTACCCAGGTAGACTCTTTAGGGACACGGGTACTAGTGGTGGAGGAGGAGGACTCTTATTAATGTTGCTGTTGGGGGGTGGGCACTATAGTCACTGTTTCTGGAAAACTAGTTAATTCAAATTATCCATTTGTTGATATTTTTTGCTTCCCAAATTCCCTTTCCCCTGTTAATAAAACATTTATTGTTGTTTAAAACTGTGTGAACATATTAGTGCTAGCTATTAACTGCATGCAACATAGAGTGTGTTAAGTTGGTATATGCTATTCCATGTGTCAGGTGACTGGAAGGGGAGGTGGGCAGATACAGCATACCGGGAGATTGTGCTGTTAAACCATCTAGCCTACTATAAATTGCTCTGGGTGGAGGCACTGTGCTATTTACTTTATCATTGGGAAAGAATCCCCCTTTTCCACCTGAACACGAGCCCAGGCTCCTTAACCTCAGTGAGCCCACAAGGCAGGGGTAGTAGCCTGCTAGTACACGGTGCCCGGGTTACATCTTTGGAGACACCATCAGGATCTTCGATTTACCAGCCGTGGCCTGCATGGAAGCCACTGCATTAGATGACAGTACTGTGACCCCCAGAACTGTTACCGAGACCATGGTTTCCCTTAGTTTAAATGGCTAGTGTGAAGGTGAAGACTTGGACCCTCAAAAATCCCTGCTGCCCCGAATCCCCGATGGATAGAGAAAAGATTGAAGAGTTTCTTTCTGGAATTAAATGTCTTGGGGCATTACTGTTAGAGTGAGTAATTAATTCTGACACGAAGGCTAACTGTATTGGTTGAATGCCAAAATGTTGTTGATGCCAAATGTATTGAACAGAGGGTTCTTCCTTTGCTGTGGACACTGGTGACCCAAGCAGTGTGACCCCCAGAAGGGAAGCCTCACCCAAGCAGGAGGTTTCAAACTGAAGTTCAACAAGTGGTTAACAGAGTTAGGTAAAACTATGGAAGAGAGACAGAGAGATGTGCTGGGGGAGACCTGAATCAGCCCTCTTGGGGAAGGTTAAACTATGTGCCCACTATAGTCCCCAATTCATACCGCAGACTTGATGTCTTCTCAGGGATGCAGCCTGCCTCACCTGGGGAAGATTACCTGGAAATCTGGATGGACTATGCCATCCCTCTGGTGCAAGACTGACAGTGTTCCAAAGCAGAAAAATGAAAGCATTGGGTAGAAAGCCTTAGAGGTCCAGCTTTAGACACTATCCATTCTCTGAGGGCCACTGACCCAGAGGCCACTGCACAAGAATACTTGACAGCCCTAGATAGTGTGGGAAGCACTGAGACTGGGGAGGCCCTCCTGTGGAGGTACTGTAGAAAGCATCTAAACAATGGAAGGGAGAACCCTGTCCAACTACTTAACTCATTTAGAGAAGGCTTTGCATAGTGTGTTCAGAAAAGAATGGGTTACCCACCTCTGAACTAAACCATACCCAGCCGGAACAGGTGCTGAAGTCTGCTCGATATTAGAGCTTGCTATTGCTTAAACTACAGCTGCAATAAAGGAAGGAAACCCCCCTTCTTATAGTATGCTGATGAAAAGAGGTGAGGGAGGCAGAAGACATAGAAGAATCCTAGGACCCTTATGTTTGTCCTGCTGCTGCAGTCTCTGTATGGGAAAGAGAGCAACCAGCGGACCTCTGAATATCTAGAGCTCCTTAAAGAACTGAGGGAATTGAAAGCTACTGCGGCTAGTTTGGTGTCAGACAATAAGGCAAGTGGAACTCCATCTTGTCAGTCTACTATAGTACCCAACCAGACCGCGGCCATGATGGGTACTGCCGTTCAAATGCCCAACTTAATAGTTGTGAATGATCTTCAAAATCAAATAAGAGAGTGTAAGGCGGTGGTGAATGAGTTAAGGGAGTCTAACTATTATGGCACAGTGAGAAATAAAGATGGAACTAGTGAGAGGGGGCCAGCACCCTACAGAGAATTTACAAGAAACTCTTCTAAAGGAAAGAATCCCAAGTGGAAATTGTTTGATGGGGCTCAAAGCAACATGGCCCAGCCATCCTGGAGTGTTTTTCTACCATTGTTAAGAAGACGGACACATCAAAAGGGAGTGCCGATCCCTCAAAGATTTGTACAAGGTGAATGCCAAGCTATTGGCTAGAGTCCAGAGGCAAGAAGTTCTAGTGTTGTGCCAACCAAATCTGAGACTACCCAATCTGTAGCCACGTCCTCGGTTAAGACTACCACCTGTGATTTAGAAAAACTTGTGTGACCTTCTACCGAGACTGTTGTCACTATTGAGGATGTGACTGAGTTGTTCTTCACAGTGGGTCACAAGTGACCATTATTTTCAAGAACTGGTATGACCAGCATCTGTCCCATGTTGTGTTATCTCTGGAAGGGTTGCATGTATGGGGGCTAAGTGACAAGACTTACCCCTACTTAGGCTATCTGAGGGTGTATATTGCCTTCCCATCATCAGTTACTGGAGTGGGAGATCCTGTGGAAAGGCTGGCTTTGTTATGCCAAAAATCTGGTATGTATGATGGTGTACCAATACTCATTGGCACCAGTGCTCATATGTTCAAGTGTCTGGCTCAGTTGTGCCATGAAAAAGAAGTCACTCAGAGAGGGAAAAGTGTTCTGTGTGCATGCTTTTGTGCAGAGAACTTACCAGAAACAAGTGCAAGTTTAAGATGATCCCATGGGGACAGTCTGGAGGAAAGATCCTGAAGAGCTTATGCTGCCTTTCAATGCAGAGTACAGTGTTAGTGGTGTGGTATGCCTTAGGAAGGATGTAACCAATTAGATATTGATGCTGGATGCACCTGAAAAACATGCTTTGTTTGATGGATTATTGGTGAAACCCATGGTATTGTCTGTCTGGGCTCACGCTTATGCAAAATGAGTTGTGGTACAAGGGAAAAATGTCAATGATTGAGATGTCATTGTCCACAGGGGGTACACTTTGGCATGAGTGTACTGGGCCAACACCATTTTACAACTGTTTGAATGTGTGGCAGTGCATGGGGGTCCAGGTGCGGGTTGCAGAATTCTCCTGATTTACCGCCCTCTGGGGTTGGGGGGTAGATTTCTGCAGGCGGCTGTGGACTTCATCACCGACAGGGTGTTGGAGTCACCCAGATGGCTTATTCTGGGGGACTTTAATGCCTGGGTCGAAGATGAATTCTCGCAACTTAGTTCTGATCACCTCCACTTGATGACATCACTGGGCCTTGCACTGGCAATTGCCTCTGCAACCCATCACCATGGCCACACCTTGGACTTTGTATTCTCACTGGGTCTCGAGGTCACTGACAGATTGATTGGGTTCTTTGGTCCAATCGCTGTATGGTGAAATTCTCATTTGGGGCTCCCCCAATGGTCCCTTTCCTGTTGAGATGCTCAGTTATCACCCGTTAAGGGGATTGTCCCCAGAGGAACTGATGGTGGTAGTTGATTTTTCCAGTGTTAGTGCTGTCTGTGCACCTGGCTTGGGCAAGTTGGTGGCAGCCTATAATAGAGCTGTCTCCAGGGTGCTCGATGCCATCGTTCTTGTCCATATATGACCTAGGTCCTCTCGTTTGAGACCCCCATGGTTTGATGGGGCTCTCAAGGTGATGAAGACCAAGGGTTGGGGGTTGGAGCAATGCTGATGTTGAACTCAGTCAGGAGGAGGATAGACTGGCTTTGAGAAATCACTATGCTGATTATCAAAGGGCAATCAACTAAGATGGCAGGGGTTCCTGTCCAGGGAGATTGTTGCAGGGAAGAACAGACCAGCTCAGCTCTTTCAGACTGAACAGGCTTCTTCATCCCATTTGTCAACAGCTGAAGAGCTTTTCCAGTAGCACTTTGAGAAGAGTTTGTTCTGCTCTTCTCTGACAGGGTATCCTCTATTCGGGCCAGGATCTTGCCAGCGGGTCTAGATCAGTCCTGCAGGGTGGGGTCTGGGTGGAGCAGGGAAACTCCTATTTTCTGGGCAGAGTTTTAGCCAGTGGAAGTGGCGGAGGTCTCCAAGGTGATTTCGAAGCTGCAGCCCACTTGTGAACTGGACCAAGGCCCAACACGTCTCCTAGTGGGTTGCGTCAAGGCTATGGGCCCAGTGTTCGCCAGGATTGTCGGGTGTTTGCTTTTGGAGGGGGTCTTTCCCGATGCCTTGAAGGAAGCACTGGTGAAGCCCCTTTTGCAAAAAACATCTCTCAACTCAGACGTCCTGGTGAATTATAGAACAATCTCCAACCTCCTATTTGAGAGTGAAGGCCAGTAGTATCCGAATCCGAGGAGTCCGGATACAAAGGTCTCCACCCTAAATCCCCTCCTATGCGCCTAGGACGATCAGGAGTGACCGTGATGGACAGCCTGTGGGGCAGGCCCGTAGTCGGTCGGTCTTCCTTAGAGGGAACCCCTTCCTGAGGCTGTTTTGGTGGTGGTTCCACCAAAATTGGTGGGGAGCCTGTAACAGGCAGAGCCGAAATGTGCACCGGACCCACCAGAGGGAGAACTGGAGTCCTCGGCACCGAGGGAGTAGGTGTCGGCCGAAGAGGCTGAGGCCAAGTAATGGCTGGTACTGCCGGGGCAGCTGGATTTTGACCTGTTAAAAGAAGTTGCTGCCACATAAGGTACTCATAATGTCAACGAGCTTCTGTCTAAGTCTCTCCTCGTCCAAGGAGGATGAGGAACGGTGTGGCGCCTCTTTCAGGAGTGTTTGTGGCCCTTTTTCGGTCTTCCGACCAATGGGGTCCTACTCCTCAATCGAGACCGACGGCGTCGGCTCTGTCAGTCGGGAGAAGCCGGGTTTGGTGAGAACCAGGGTTCTGGCTCTTGTCCCTCAATCGGGATGCCCGAAGGACGGTCTCCTCATCGGGGAAGGAGAGAATAGGCGTCCTCTCCAGAGTCTCGTCGACAGGCGTCGGCGACAACGGCTCGATCGGGTCGAGAGAAATCTCGGCCGGTTCAGCAGTGTCCCCGGCTTCGGTGCCCTGGCCTGAGGGAAGGTCCGAAAAGCCAGCAGCCAAGAAGGTGATCTCGACTGTGGTCGAGACCCCCTGCTCCTGAGAGTCGGACCGCTCTCGGTCCCAGGAGCGTCTTCTTCAGGTGAAAGAAGATGGTTTAGGATCCTTATCCTTCTTCTTGGATCGGGAGAAGTGCGAGCCCGAGGGCAGCCTCACCCTTAGTAGGGAGAGACTGGCACAACTCCCAGAAGGGTCCCGTGAAGGTGGAGCCCAAGTTGAGCGGCACAAAGAAGCTTTGGTTGGCCGGAGCTTGGGCAGCTTCTTCCTCGAAGGCCATCTGCTCGGCGGGTCCCGCAGCCGTGGAAACCGCCCACCTGGCCTCCTTCGATTTCTCCGGTGGATTGCGAAGCTCCAGTCTCCCCAGCTTAAGGCGCGCCTTACGGTCCTCCAGAACAATGGGATGGAAGGCTGAGCAGATAGTGCACGCCGAGGTATCATCACGGCGCAGGCAGTATACGATGCAGAGGTGGGGATCGGTGCTACGGCATTTTGTCCACAAGGACACCGGCGAAACCCGGGGGACGACTTGTCCTCCATATCTGAAGCGCTCGGATCTGAATCGTACACTCTTATGAGTTTTAAGGTGAGTAAGTGCGGCGAAAACCGGTGATTGACTCCAGGGCCTCTGTTGCTGCAAGGTAGCACGAGGGAACCTGCATCTTCCAGCGGAAAGGAAGATCTGGCGTCATGGGGCACAGCCGAGGTGTTTACCACCCGGGTGGGTGGGAGGAGCCAGCTTGAAGACTTCCGGCAAGATTTAAAGGGAAAAGGGACAATGCCAGACAGTGTGGATGAACAACATATCCACGCTCCTAGAATGGTCATTTCTCATTCTCCTCAATCTGTCATCAGCGTTTGATGCCGCGGACCACATAGTGTTGTTGGATCACCTTAGAGAGTATTGTGGACTCACCGATCCCGTCATCAACTTGTCCGAGTCCTTTCTCTCAGGTAGAATACAGAGGGTAGTGATGGGGAATTTCCCCTCCTCCCGGATGCCCCTGACCTGTGGAGTTCCACAAGGCTTGATCCCATTACTGATGCTGTTCTCGTTGTACATGCTGCCTTTCGGCAGGATCATTAGACAGTACAGTCTGAGTTTTCACCGCTATGCACATGATACTCAGCTGTACATGTCTTTTGCACCAGGGAAAAGTGGTGCCGAAGTGCTGAATAAATGCCCTGCCAAGATCCAGGACTGTATGAACTCTAACTGGCTGAGACTTAACCCTGATAAGACGGAAGTACTGGTGATTGAGCCGGATCGCAGGCATGATGAGGATGCCTCCGGGACAACAGGTTTGGTCCTGGGATCGACCCCATTGATGGCATCCTCTGGGGTGAGAAATCTGGGTGTGGTCCTTGATGACAAGCTGACATTTGAAGCTCAGGTGTCGGCTGTCATCAAGTGGTTT
Source organism: Neoceratodus forsteri (assembly GCA_016271365.2). Classification (NCBI taxonomy): domain Eukaryota; kingdom Metazoa; phylum Chordata; order Ceratodontiformes; family Ceratodontidae; genus Neoceratodus; species Neoceratodus forsteri. The sequence continues at coordinate 790,780,792 of CM057456.1, read as the reverse complement.
TTTGCCATTTGAGGAATATCACGTGGATTAAACCCCCAATTCCGTCCGAAGACCTGGCACTGGAGCATGCCTTTCTGACATCCAGACTTTTCTACTGTGATGCTCTGTATCTTGGGGTCAGTAGAGGGAACCTCCAGCAGCTGCAGCTAGTGCAGAATGCAGTGGCCAGGCTACTAACAGGGCTACCTAGATCCTGTCATGTGACCTCAGTCCTGCGGGGTCTGCACTAGCTGCCAGCCAGATAGAGGGTTCTCTTCAAGGTAGGCACGCTCACCTATAAGGCCCTATACAGATCGGGCCCTGGCTACTTGCAAGATCTTACTCCTGCCATTCCAGCTCGCTCCCTCCGTTCCTCCACCCAGTGCCTCCTGGCAGTTCTAAGGACAGGGCTAAAAACTTCGGGTGATCGTTCATTTGGGGTGGCCGGCCCCGTCCTCTGGTACTGTCTGCCAAGATCTTTGAGGGAGGCCCCTATGGTGGAGGCATTCAGAAGGGGCCTAAAAACCCATCTTTTTAGCCTAGTCTTTCCTGCAAATGTTTTCTAAACTATTTTAACTTATTAAAAAAAATGTATTTATTTACTGCTGATTTTAAAATGAATGTTTTATTAACCTTGTCAAAGCTGTTTCTACTGTACAGTGCCCAGAGCCCCCGGGATTGGGCACCTAAATAAATTTGTACTTACTTTTACTATTTAACTTAAAGGGAGATGTCTATGTGCTCTAAATAGCACCACAGCATGTGTAAAAATGGCTAGAAACATATTGCAACAGTCATAGGCAAGAAAAATAAAGTAGTATCTGAAATGTTGCCATTTTTATTTCTCGCGCTGTGCCTCCTCCATCTTCTCTTTACAAACCCCCTTCACAAGCCTCTGGGGAGTGGAAGTGACACCTTGTGCGGGGAACCAATCCCACATCCTGCTCCCCTGTCCATTCAGTGAAGTGTGGTGCCAGCACTTCATTTTAATTAATGCTGAGGGCTTTACGTCCCCAAAAATACATAAATAAAATGCTCTGACGTTCCAGTGTTGCAGACGCAGTTTATCCCATGGAAAGACCAGAAAACAACATCGGGACCTGTAACCCTATGTTCCTACTCTGCCTGTCAGTTCTACTTCGTGCACTGTGTTCAGAGTACAGTGGCAGTCATGGTTATGAAAATAAAACATTTGCTTCCCTCTGTCTTGTGCTGTCTTTTGTGGTGGCACCCAATGAAGTGCAAGAGGCATCTTGTCACAGTGGCCAAATTGCAGTCTGGCAGTATTTATCATTATTAGCGCTACTTCGGGAGACTATCCATTCACTGCATTGTGTTGTGCATTCGAGACAGGAACTCCGCAGGCAGTGGGCTTTCAAGTATGGGTATCGTGTGCACCTCAGACCTAGGCTTAGACCTTGCACTGGTGCCCAAAATAAAACACTTGCTGGCACAAAAAACACATTCATTGAGAGACAACAAAATGTCTCAATCTGGAGGGCTCGCTAAGCAAACATGCTTATTTTTAACCGCAAGCACTGCTGAGTATTCCCTAGACATAAAGAATGCTTTGCATTGGGGGTGTCTGTATTTGGTTCTGTGCCGCAGAGTGGACAAGCATAGTTTGAGAGGTGTATAATGCCCAGCATGGAACTAATGAGGACCAGTTTGTTGCACTTGCGTCATGTTTGTGGCATACCTGGACTTACAAGCACCAGCTGAAACACTGGCACGCAGTATCTTGTGTGTGTGTCTCAGTACTTTGTGCCCAAATTAAACAGTACACCTACTGACCACATGCTAAAGTATAGAAATCAGTTTTCAGCCCGGCCTCATGGTGTATTGCTGCGGATTTGGCTGTCAAGTGTTCTTTCTGAAGAGGTGGACACGGACTCCCCCCGTATCAGAAAGCACACTTTACACCTGAATTTGTAACAGTACACCCTGTGGTTGGGCTAAAACAGTGATTTCTGTATCGTGGCATGTGGTCAGTATGTGTTCAGTTTAATTTTGGCACAAACTACCAAGACACAGACAAGAAACCACACGCCAGCATCTTGGATGTATTTTGTCACCATATGTGAAAAGCGGACATGCATAAATGTGCTACTCCACGTTTGTCACACAATTACTGTATGCTCCTATCTTTCATTGCATTATGAAATTAATATAATAAAACATTTAATATAAAAAAAATACATTTTTATTTATTTATTTGCTTTTGGTAACCGGGTAAGTGCACTAGACAGAACTGCCTATTTTCAAGCACGACCTGGGAGAATACAAATCAAGGAACAAGTAAAAACAAATACATATACAGTGTTGTACAATAGGAGATTCCAAACAGTTATACAGAGGTGCAAGTTACATAGTACATAGAGGAGGTACATATCACACAGTATAATAGGAACAAAACAGACAAAGGCACAATTTACTGTTAATGTACAAAATATGACAGTGCTGTTGGTAAGTCAGCAGGGAGACAATTCCCAGGCAGAGACAGGGAACAAGGTGCATAACTGCAGCTGAGGAAGAGTGGGGATGGGAGGAATCAAGAGGCCACAGGGGAATTTAAGTGCAGGACAATGGTAGATTTGCATGACTCATGAAGCTAGAGACATCTGCAAACGTCAAGGGAGGTAAGGTAACTGGAGAGGCCTTTCTTGAAAGTGGGGTGGGATTTGGAGAGCACAAGACCAAGCGGGAGAGTGTTCAAAAATTTGGGGGCATAGAATGAGAAGGCAAGTTCACCCAACCTGGTAGAGCATTTTGGGACAGATAACAGAGCTAAAGACATAGAACGGAGGGAACGAGGGCAGTCCATGGGGATGAGCATAGCAGCAAGTGGGAGAGGATAGAATGAATAATGTTGTCAGACAACCTAATGAAGAAGCCAGACGCAAGGAAGGAGACAACCAGTGGAGGTCAGAGTAGAGAGTGCAGTGGAGCTCAAGACTAGGAGCAGATCGCGCAGATCTACAGACATTGTTTTAGGCAATGTCCCACATTTGCAAGATGCTTGCCTGTGCCATAGCGAAGACAGGCAGAGTGTAGCAGAGTCCAGGGAGGAGAAGGCCTTTGGGAGACAGATCCTGGCAGTAGGGGGTCAGAAACTGACGGACTCAGTAAGCCAGTCCAGTTTTAACATGGACTAATTTGCAGACAACTTTGACGTGCAGAGAGAAGTTAAGAGATGGATCCAGCATGACCCCTAGATATTTGAAGGACTGAGTTACTTCCACAAGGGAGCCATCAAGACAAGAAACCTGGAGAGACTGAGTTGAAGTGACAGATCTCCTTTGTGACCCAAACAGCATAGCCTGGGTCTTGGCAGCATTTAGCACCAGGCGGTGGGACATAAGCCAAGTTTGGATACGATGAAGATCAGAGGAGAGGTGGGAGTTAATTTCATGAATAGAGCTGGAGGAGACAGAGAATCAAGTCATCGACAGAGTAAGGAGAAACTGTGGGAGGGCACCGAAGGTAGGTTATTGAACAAAGAAGAGAGCAGGGGCCCAAGTATGAAACCTTGTGGGACACCCAAACGAAGCAGGGCAGGGGCAGAGAGAACTTTATTTAACAGAGTTTAAGATTACAACCTTTGAGTCAGAGACTCATTTGCAAAGGCTCTGCGTCAGAAAAACAAACACTTAATACATATAGACATAGAATGGCAGCTAAAGGTTACAGTTTTTTTAGTTATACAATATTGCAGAATCAAGATCAGCTATATATTGCATTGAACATGTTACCGAGAGCTGTATTTTGCAATTTTCAAGAGAGCAATAAGTTTGCTGATAGAGGGAGGGAGTAACAGGTTCGATATTTACAGCAAAGTAGAGAATTAGACAGATACCTTGTGAGTGCAGCCAAAGGAGGCATTGTTAATAGGTAATGTTTGGTAGCCCTATCAGTAGAAGCTCAGTGGCGGGGTGGTCACGTAGGGTGATAGATACATGACCCAGCACTAGCTGGTACATTGGCAATGCCGTGAAGAGAGAATGTGCTCTTTGAGGACGGACTTGAAAGGTCCTAATTTGGAGATGGAGATGTTAGAGGGGAGTTCATTGTACCAGGTTGGGACCCTGTGTGGGAGTGACCTTTGGGCTAAGGAGGTTCTAACCCTCGAGATGGTCCACACCTGTCGGTTGGCAGTGCGGGTGTTCACAGAGGCATGGGAGGATAGGAGAGAGGCAGAAACCCCCAAGGGGGTAAGCCCCAGGTGTATTTTCTTTGTGAGGAGACATGTTTGATAAAATAGCCTTTCATCCAGGGTGAAGAAATTTGTTAGGGTATATAGGGTACAGGTATGGGTACGCTTGTCTGCTCCGGTGAGGAGTCTGCATGCTTTGTTTATGGCAAGGTGGATTTTGTTAAGGGCTATGTGGGCAGCAGCAGAGTAGATAGTGAGCCTATAATCAACTAGGGAGAGGACTGAGGAGGTGACAGCCAGATTAAGTGCTTCCAGAGGTAAGCAATCCTTGTGCCGCTATAATAGGCCTATACGGACATTTATGGCTGATGATAGAGTGTCAATGTGTGAATGGAAGGAGAGACTGGAATCAAATGTAATGTCCAAGTATTTATATGTATGGACCTGTTCTAGAGGAAGGAGAGAGTGGGAGAGGATTGTTAGCTGCACATTCTTAGCCTTATTCTGTCGATGGGAAAAGAGCATAGTCTGTCTTTTTTACATTGACCACAAGTCTTTGGTCTATGAACCAGTTTTCAATCTGGTTAAATGTGTGTTGGAGGGAGGACTGCAATACTGTGGGATCTGGGTGCAAGGCAAAAAGAACCGCGTTGTCCGCATAGAGTAGTAGGTTGCCGGAGCAGAAATTGGACAAGGTGTTTAGGTAGATGCTGAATAATAGAGGGCTGAGGATGGAGCCCTACGGAACCCCAGAACAGACTGGCAGGGTGGTTGAAAGGGTGTTTATTTTGACACATTGTGCTCTAGCTGTGAGGTAACTGGTAAACCAGGAGATGGGTCCTTGGGACAGACCTATGTGGCGGAGTGTGCTTAAGAGTAAGGGGTGGGAGACTGCATCAAAGGCCTTAGACAGGTCGATGAAGACAGCTCCAGCTAGGCGTTTTCTATCCAGGGCAGAGTGAATAAAATTAGAGAACTCAGTGAGAGCCGTAGTTGTACTGTGCTCAGATCTGAAGCCATGCTGCTCCCTGCAAAGTAGGTACTCTGAGTTGGGTGGCTATAATTTTTTCGAGGGCTTTCGAGAGTGGTGGGAGAATGGATATGGGACGGTAGTTATTGAGGGAGGTGCTGTCACCACTCTTCAGTATTGGGGTGACTGTGGCAGTCTTCCAGGCTGCGGGGAACTGCCCCAGATTTAGGGAGCGGTTAATGAGGTCAGTCAGTGGGGCGAGGACTGTATCTAGTACTAGATGTTGGATTCTCATATCAAAAGAATCATTGCAATAGCAAGAGCCACTGAGTGCTTTCACGAGAAAAGGCCTTGCCTCATTCATTACAGATCACACCGAGATGGAAGGGAGGATGCTGGGTGTTTGGGGACAGAGTTGCAGGAGTGGGGTTGAAGAAGTTATTTGGGAGTACTGCACTTAGGTCAGAGACTGATGAGTTGAGGCAGTTGGCGATGGCCAGCGGGTCGGTGGTAGGGACATTGTTGACAGTTAGTAGGGAGGGGAAAGGGAGCCGGGATTTGCCATTGAGTTCCTTGACATTGTCCCAGAACAACTGAGCATTCCCCCAGGAGGAGGCAAGGGTCATTTTATAGTAGCCTGTTTAATGGCTCAAGTTCATCTGTTATGAGTCACTTTATAGGCTTGCCTGTCCGCCTGCATACTGGATGAGACTGCTTTATGCCAGAGATCATCTCTGTGCTTTAGCTGTTGGAGCAGTGCAGGTGTGACCCATGGGGCATTACGTTTCTTGGATTGCACTTTTGCTAGTGGGGCATAGATGTCACATGCTTTATTAAAAGAACAGGTGAAATAATCGAGGGCTTCATCTATAGTAGGGGGCCCAGGAGATGGGGGACTAGTCCCATTGAGTTAAGTATTTTCTTAGTTTTGACAGGAGACAGACTGGGAGCAGCGCCACAGATAGCTGGCAAACCAGGCACATGTGAATTGGGAGGCACCAATAGAGCCTAGTTGACGCAGGAGCAGGTTGTGGTTAACCGAGTCAAACGCCTTTGACATGTCAATAAAAAGAGCCCCAGTAAGCTGGCCTTGGTCCATAGCAGATGACGTCACTGGTGAATTGCACTAGGGCTGTTGTGGTGCTGTGGTTTGGCCTAAAGCCATGCTGAGCAGGAGATTGCAGGTTAAAAGTTGGCAGTGAAGTTAGACACCTAGCGATGGATAAGCTTCTCCAGGAGTTAACAGGGTCGGCAGGAGCGCAATAGGATGGTAGTTTGTTAGATCACCCTTTTTTGAAGACTGGGATGACCCTAGCATTTTTCCAGGAGAGGGGCACAGTACCCGAACTAATGGAGAGGTTGAACAATCACATGATGGGGGTGGCAAGAAGAGATGCGCCTAATTTGAGAATTCTGGGTTCCAGTCCATCAGGACCTGTGCTGCCGTGGGAAGACATCATGTCAAGAGCTCGTAGGACATCCAGCCTGGAGACCGGGTGGAGAATCAGGGAAGGATGGGATGGGGGGTGGTTGAGGGGTAGGTGTGGCGAGGGGGGGACTGTCAGCATCAAAACTAGGAAGTGCGATAAAGAGTGAGCTGAAAGCATTAGCTATGGTATTAGGGTTATTACAGGAGATGTTATTTATTAGAAAGTCATGGGGGGTTTGGGACGTTGTCAGTCTTGTACAGGTTCTTAAGGCCAATGCCCATAACGAACCTGCCACCACAGTTTAGTGATGGTAGCAAAATTCATGGTTTTCCATATAATGGTCCAGGTTTAATTTAAATTGCTCAACTGTTTCACTTATAACATTACTTGGTAGTGTGTTCCATACAGCTGGAGCTCTCTGCTTAAAGAAATTATTCCGCCTAGTTGTCTTATTTGCAGTAGTTTTTAGTTGCAGTTTGTGTGACCTAGTGTTATTTTGAATTGATTGTTTCTCTAGGCAAATAGTAACAAGTAGTGATTCATCTTGAAAGGCTTTAAAGAGATATAACAAATCACCTCTTGGGGATCTGTATTCCATGGAGTAGAAGTTCAAGGATCTTAGCCTGTCACTGTAGTCCTTGTTCTTAACTGTATTTATTCTTTTTGTAACCCTGTATTGCAATCTTTCTACAATGTTTTTGCCACCTATAGTAGTAGGGGAACAAAAGGGGGTACAGTACTCCAAGTGTGGCTGAATCAGGCTGGTATATAGGGGAAGTATTACCTCTGGTTTTCTGCTTTTAATATGTTTCTGTATACATCCGAATATGCCGCAACATTTTTTAACTGTTTTATTTATAGGAGTACCAAATTTAAGATTGTTTGTTATTATGACACCTAGATCTTTTTTTTCCGTAGTCTTTACGAGTTGGACGTTCATTACTTATTGTGCCATAGTATTGTTTTTTCCCCATGTGCTTCACCTTACATTTTTGTTCATTAAAGTTCATTTTATTAATTTTAGCCCAGTCACATAAATAATTTAAGTCGTCCTGTAAATTATTACTTGATTCCACATTGTTGACAATACATCCAATTTTGTAGTCATCTGCATATTTGCTAATCCAGACACAGCTATTAGTCTGCATACTTGAGACAAGTATATTGAACAATAATGGGCCCAACACCGAGCCCTGTGGAACCCCGCTTGTGACATGTGTCCAGTTTGATTCATGGCCTCTGATGACTACTTTCTGTTGTCTGTTTGTTAACCATGAGCCTATCCATTTTATGATTCTTGTATCTAGATTTATTTTAACTAATTGCTCTATTAAAGTTTCATGAGACACTATCAAATGCCTTGGCATAATCTAAGAAAATTACGTCAACAGGCATTCCATTTTCTAAGGCCTCACTGACTATCAAAAAAATTTATAAGGTTAGTTAAACATGACTGACCAGCAGTGAATCCATGTTGCGAAATATCAGCACAACCACTTATTTTGATGTGATAAAGTATTTTATTCTGTATCAGTCACTCCATCAATTTACTAATTATTGATGCAAGACTCATTGGTCTATAATTACATGGATTTTGCCTATTACCAGTTTTGAATATGGTGTAATATTGGCTCTACCCCATGATTTAAGAGTTTTTCCTTCCTTGATGGATATGTTAAATGAGAGTCAGTGGGCTGACTAGTTCTTTACTCAATGTTTTAATGAAAAGAGGACTTTTATCATCAGGTCCTGGAGATGAATCTGATTTTATCTGTCCAATGGCATTTAATGCATTCTGCTCAGTAAAAATGATTGTAGAGACACTCAGTGTATTTATGTCAAAACCGTTAGCCTCTTTGAAGACACTTCCAAAGTAGGAATTAAGTTCTTCTGCTATGTCGACCTCTTCGTTCGATAGTTTATTTTAGACATTAGAGGTCCGAACTTCTTTTTGATTTCCTTTAAGTGTCCCAACAGTTATAAAACTGCTTTCTGTTGTCTTTTGTTTTCCTGACTAAATTCAGTTCTAATTTTTGTTTTGCTAGTCGAATGTTTTTTTTAAGCAAACATTCTAAATTTTGCCATAACATTATTACTGTTAGATTTTTTGCATGTGCAACATGCTCAGTTTTTTTTTCATTGATTACATTCCTTATTTTTCTGTTTCACCAAGGAGGAACTTGTTTTTGTTATATTTAGTTCTCCACTGCACATATTTTTTAATACAGTAATTAATCTCTATCAATATGTTCCCAGGTTTGTTCTAAATTGCAATTTTTTATTTATTTATTTATTTATTTTAAACATCTCCTTCCAGTTATTAAGGTGAGTTTTGATATTTACATAATCGGCTTTGGAATAATTGCTAAATTGTTATTTCATTGATTTCTTTAGTGCTTTTAATTAAATTAAACTGAACCACATTATGGTCGCTGTCACTAAGTGGGGGACAGGATTTGAGGAGCTGTGCAGAGGTTTTTTATACTGGTCAATATTAAGTCCAATATGTTGGTACTCCTGGTTGGGAGTTTTACAAGTTGTTCTAGGTCATGAAGAAAACTTATTTCCATAAATCTTTTTTCAAGCTGTCCCTTAGCATCATAATTAACCCAGTTTATATTTGGAAGATTAAAGTCTCCCATCAGGATGAAATCATTTTATATAGCCAAGTTTTCAATTTCATCAAGGAAAAGTTGATTTTCAACTGGTCCAAGGTTGGGGGAGCAGTAGGCTAGACCAATTGTCATGTTATTGTCTTGAGCTAACTTGACCCATATTATTTCAGTGTTGGAGTGATAAGGGAATATCTGAAATCCCTTAAGATGTTCTAAAACATACAAAGCTACCCCACCTCCTTTTTTGTCTGACCCATTTTTTTAAAAAAGGTAGTATAACCTGGTACATGAGTATTCCAGTCAGTATCTGTGAACCAGGACTCTGTTACACCACAGATGTCTATCTCTAATTTAGTAAGGATATGTCTTAATTCACCCATTTTGTTGGACAAACTTCTAGCATTTAACAATAACATCTTTATTTCTGTGTTGTGTTGCTTTTTTTTTGACATCAGTTTTGCTTGACGTCATATGGTTATTTAAAGATGTATTATTATTAATTAGAGTAATCCTTTGATAGTGGGATAGGATGAGTCTGTTGACAGTTTTTTATAAGACTGTTTTTGTACCACTTCTGGACTCCACCCCCCGCTTCTAGTTTAAATGTTTAGTGATGCAGTTTCTTAGTTCATCTCTCAGAATCTGACTGCCTTGCTTACTCAGATGCAGTCCATCTCTACAATAGACTAATTTCTGTTAGAAAATTCTTCCCAATGCGTTATACATCTGAGAGATGTTTTTTTTTTTTACACCATAGTCTGAGCCAGTTATTAATGTGTTTTATTTTACACATTTGTTGATTAGATGCCCTTGGAACAGGAAGAATTTCCGAAAATACGAGTTCACATTCCAGGTCCATCAATTTATTAGTTATGTTGACGAATTCCTGTTTAACCTGTTGCGTACTTTGATGTAAAATATTATTGACACCAGCATGAATAATTAGAAATGATTTCTCATTAGGACGATTCAGTATATCTGTAGCCATTTTCGTAATATGGGAGAGTTTTGCTCCTTTGAAACAAGACATGGTTCTATTATATTTATCTGGGTCACAAATGGCCCTATCCAATCCCTTTAATATGGAGTCTCCTAGTACATAAACCTGTTTTGCAGTACTAGTTGAATTATTAAGTTTCATATGTTCCTCTATATGCTGTTGTATTGGTGTTGTATCATGATTTTGTTCATTTGTAGGTGTTGTGGCTGGTTCAAATGTTATTAAATGTCCATTTGATGTTCCCGATAGATTTCTGTCCGATTCTGGGTTCAGTAAGTTAGTTTCAGTTAATTCTGCCAGTCCAAAACCATCACCTTGTATTTCTTAGTTTATAAGTGGGTCAAATCTATTCCGTAATGAGAGTGTAAACTGATCTGCTTTTCTACCTTTCTTTTTTGGTATTTTTTGAACTTTGAACCTGGTACCAGTTACCCTCAGAGTTATCAATTGTGTCATCCTCTCTACTTTTTTTTTTATTGGGGATATGATCTGTCGTATGGGATAGAGGAGCAAAATCACTGACTACAGTGTTTATTAACAGGGAGGTTTGGAAGGGGACCACTGGGGGCTGTATTCAATACTAGGGTGCTTGGTGTACTATGCAGCTGTAGTTTGTTTAATTTAACATATCTTTCTTTCATATCTTTTTGACTTTTTTCAAGTTCTGTCAGTCTATTACAGAATTGAGATATCTCATACATCATATCACTGTTTTCCACACATTTAGAACAAGTGTAACTTTGACTATATGTAGTATCTAGTGAGAAATTGTACATTGAGCAGGACCTACATTTAATACCTAGTCGCCCATCTTGGGTCATTAGTTTATCTTCCATTTTACCGTCCAGAAATCAATACCTTAAGTAGAGAAAGAAACACAACCTTTAAAGGTTCACAACTTGTGAAGTATCAGGATCCTCTTATTTAACTTATTTATAACTGTAACAATACTCACTGGCTTTGTAGGCCTCACCTCACGTACTAGTAGATATCTTTTTTTTTAGATTTCCTTACCTCGCTACCCTCGCTGAAGATGTGCAGATGCACGCGTCTTTGTGTGCGTCTTTGTGCATGACAACGCATGCTCGCACTGCTCGGGCTCGCCCTGCTCACCACAGGGCTTGATTTTATAGCAGCAATGACCCAGGCAGTGACTCAGGGGTCACGGAGTGCGTAGTGCACCGTTTGCAAGAAATAGCAGTTCAAAATGTTAAGATGACCACTTAAAAGTGGCTTAACACACTGGTACATACAGCCACAAGGTATAGAAAATAAAAAGTCCCCTTTCTTGCCGAGCTGTAGTTCCCGAGTAAACCCAGGGAACTACAAATCCTCTTCCTAGTTCCTGTGTGGAATCTAGGGCTCACAGTACCTCACGATACCGGGTAGACACAGATTCAACACTTTTCACACAAATGTTGCATACTCACAGTACATCTAGCCAACAGATAGCACTTGCACAGAGTGTGCTATAGAGTGCTGCTGTGTCCTGAAATGTGCTCGCCACAGGGCTTGATTTTATAGCAGCACCGACCCAGGAAGTGACTCAGGAGTCATGGAGTGCGTAGTGCACTGTTTGCAAGAAATAACAGTTTAAAATGTTAAGATGACCACTGAAGTGGCTTAACACACTAGTACATACAGCCACAAGGTATAGAAAATAAAAAGTCCCATTATGTGGTTTATTTGTGCCCAGTACCTTTTTGTGTTACTAGAGGTGGTGTGAAGAAGGCCTCTATAGTAATTGCTTTTGGCAGGCCATAGCGGTTTCTTACAAGAGTTACGAAGGGAGCGATACGCGATGAAGTCAGAAAGCAGGGAGGAGGTTTTCCATCTGGTCCAGAGTTTATCCCATGCTTTAAGCATACTTAGAAGAGGGTTAGTTAACCATTTGGTAGGCAGGCCCTGTGCTGGATGGAAGGAATGTGCTTGGACTGCAAGGAGCACAGAGAGTTGGTAAAGTATTCTACAGCCAAGTCAATGTTTCTCTCTCTCTCTCTCTCGTAACCGGGTAAGGCCCACTAGGCACAAGTGCCGGTTTTCAGTAGCGACCTGGGAGCACTGGGTAGTTAAGTAACTTGCTCAGACTCACAACGTACGGCGGACCAGTCAACATGCTGAAGATCCTGTATTCTTTGACAGTATAATGAAATATTTCACTGCCCAAAAATTGTGCTGTCAATGAATTGTGGGGCTGTCACTGCTTGCTAACATACTAAAATGCCAGCAGAGTAGGCCTCATGGTCTCTCTCTTCTGCTCAAGAGTCAGCACCCATAATAGGCACAGTTTCTGCTGTCCGCCCTCCCTCTTGGATCCCACTGTCCTAGTTACCCCCCCCACATTGACAATACTCAGCTTCACCCTCCCCCTATACCTGTCCCAGCCCTCTTGAGCCACTCCACAGAATACACCTCCACCAGCCCCTTAGGCAGTGCATTCCAAGGTTCCACCACCCCCAGTGAAGTAATGCCTCCTCCTCCCCCCAAGTCCACCCACAGCTTTCACCAGTGTCCCCTGGTTGCCCCCCCCCATCGGTTGGAATACCTTGTCTAAGGCTACTTTATTTATCCCCTTTATGCACTTGAAGACCTTTATCATGTCCCCCCATCCCTCCTCTCCTCCAGAGAGTAGATGTTGAGCTCCTCAAGCCTCTCCTCATAGGTCCTCTCCCCCATGCCCCTAATAATCTTGGTTGCCCTCCTCTGGACCCTCTCCAGGAGTGCAATGTCCCTTTAAGTGCAGCCGCCAGAACTGCATGCAGTATTTAAGGTGCAGCCTAACCAGGCAGTTATACGGAGGGAGGATCACTTCCCTCCTTCTTGAGGTTTTCCCCCTAGCGATGCACCCCAGCATCCTATTGGCCTTGGCCACTGCCTTCCTACAGTTCTCAGAGTTGTTCATTTTGAAATCCACCACCACCACTCCCAGGTCCCTCTCCCCATTTGAGACTTTTAGTGTACTGCTCCCAGGGTATACACGTGGCCCGGGTTTCTAGCCCCCAGTTGAAGAACCCTGCACTCCCTCGCATTAAATTTCAATTTCCAGGTATGTGACCACTTCTCCAGAGCCTCCAGGTCCTCCTGCAAGGCTACTCTCCCCTCCTCCCCAACGACCACCGCCCCCAGCTTCAAGTCATCCACAGGGAGACTCATTTCGCTCTTGATACCTTTCCTGATATCTGAGATGTAGGCGTTAAACAGGAGTGGCCCCAGGCCCGATCCATGGGGGAACCCGCTAATGACCCTCCTAGGAGATGAGACTCTTCCCCCCCCCCAACCACCACCCTCTGAGTATGGCCCGACAGCCAATTCCCTATACATCTGATCATCTGCTTTCCCACACCCATTTCCCCCAGCTTAGCCAGCAGCCCACTGTGAGGTACCGAATTCAAACGCCTTGCTAAAGTCTAGAAAGAGGACATCCACCAGCCTACCCTGGTCCAGCACTTTCATCACCCAATCGTAGAATTCCACAAGATTAGTCGGACATGATCTGCCTGAGACAAAGCCATGCTGTCTATCATACAGGTAACCCAATTCCTCCAGTACCCCCCCAGCCTCTCTTTGATAATGGCCTCCATCACTTTGCCCACCGACACACAGGCTAACAGGCCTGTAGTTCCCAGCTCCTATCTTGGAAACCCTTGTGAATAGGTACGAAGTCGGCCACCCTCCAGTCGTAGGGCGCCCAACCCGTCTGAAGGGAGATATTGAAAAGCTCTGCCAGAGGGGCCGCCAGGACATCAGCCAATTCCCTCAGCACCCTGGGATGAATTTCATCCGGCCCCGGAGCCTTCTCCATTCTTAGGGACTTGAGGGCTTCCTTCACTCTACCAACTGGGATTTCAACATCCTTGGCCCCCGCCTCCTCCACCTGTCCTGCCTGCCCCCCTCCTGATGGTGCCGGCCCAATACTCTCCCCCCAATCCTAGCAGGGATACCAGCATCTATGGTCCCGCCACTTCTACAGGTCCTCCACTTCTCCCCCCATGCAGTGCAGCACCCCTGTTCTCCCTGGTGAAAACCGATGCAAAGTTCTCATTTAGTACCTCACCCTGCTCCCCACATCCTCCGCCAACCGCTCCCCTGTCCTAATCCTGCTACTCTGCCCCCTCATTTTCCACCCCCAATATATCTAAAGAACCACACATCCCCAAAAAAGTATGCACTGGGAAGGTGGTGCTCCCTATAGACATGAAATCCATACAAAAAAAAAAAAAAAAAAAAAAAAATCAGACGCTCACCAGCAAAAAAAGAAAAAATGGACTCGACCAGATAAAATAAACACTTTTATTTAACACAAAATAGAAAACCACTGTGTGGTATTTGCTTTACGTGTTTCAGAACCCTTGGTTCCTTTCTCAAAAGCTTTTTGTGAAGGAACCAAGGGGATTCTAACTATGTGGCTCTACACAGTGGTGGTGGTGGATTTCTATTTTGTGTTAAATAAAAGTGTTTATTTATGGGTGAGTCCATTTTATTTGCTGGTGAGTGCCCGAATTTTTTGTATGGATATCTCAAGACCTTTTCCCCCTCTCCTGATGCCCCTAGTCAACTTTTACTCCGTCCTTCCCTTGGCCGATCTCACTATCCTGGTGACCTTCCTGGTCATCATTTCATACTCTCCCTTATCCCTCTCTCCCTGTGAATGCTTGTACTGCCAATAAGCAGCCTTCTATCCCTCACCACCTCCTGAGTCCACCAGCTCGGTTTTCTGGCCCTACCAAACTTGTATCTCACCTTTGCACAGGACTTGGTAGCCTCCTGTATCCCCCTCCTAATGCTCTCCCACCTGCTGTCAGAGTCTATGCCCAGCCTTATCCCATCCAAATGGCCCTTAAGGATCCTTCCCATACCCTTGAAATCCACACCCCTAAAGTCAATTACCGCCATCTTTGTGCAATTTTTATCTCCCCCCCCACCCCAGGTCTAGGAAAATCCAGACAGTGGCATGATCAGTCCCGGCCAGTGGGTCACCCACTTTCAGGTTCCTAATCCGGTGGCCGTCCGCCAAGACCACATCCAGAATCCGGGCCTCCCTCATCTGCTCCCCCACCTGCTGGTTTACAAACGCATCCTGGAAGACTTCCAGCAATCTCTGCTCCTTAATCACTGGGGACGTCAGTTTCCCAGTCAGTCCCTGGCATGTTTAGATCCCCCAACACCACTACCCTGCCCCCACCCAGTCTACAGTGGTCCCCAATATTTGCCACCAGTCTCTCTTCCAGATCCTCTGCCAGCGTGGGGGGTCTGTATACCACCCCCAATTTTACCCTCTTGCCCCCCCCCGGCATCTGCAGGGTGACCCATAATGTCTCCATGTTCCCCTCCACCTCCTCCACCCTACCTACACCTATGCCATTTTTGATTATCAGTGCTACTCCTCCCCCCTTCCCACCACCCTGTCCTTCCTGATCATAGTGTACCCCTCCATATTTAGGTCCCAGTCATGCCTGGGAGTGGCCCAGGTCTCAATGACAGCTGCTACAGCCACTGCCCCCTCTACAAGCACTGCCTGGAGCACAGGCATCTTATTCCCCAAGCTCCTGGAATTAATCAGGACCACCCTCCACCCCTTTCCCTTCCCCCCCCATATCCAACCTGTGTTCTCCTGAGTGTCTGCCTGCTCTCCCCCTCCTGTACAGTCTGTTGCTCTCATTCTGTATCTCCTTCCTTGGGGGTGGAGATAGAGTCCATCCCTTTGCGGCATGCCAGGATCAGCCCCCTTCCGTCCCTCCCCCTTCACAAGTTTAAACCCCGCCTTTCCTGGACAAATCCAGCTATTTTCTGCTTTAGAATTTCCTTCCCTCCCAAATTGAGGTGGAACCTATCCCTAGTATACAGCCTCTTATCCTCCCAGGTTGCACCCCAGTCCCCCACAACATACCTCTCAACTATACCACATTACGAGGAACGTTCCTCATTTTACTTCACAAAAGCTCCCTGTTCCACATTGTGAGGACTTGTTCCACATTCAAAGTCAACATTTTAAGGCAAAAATCCATAGTAAATGATGCAAAAAATATATTATTCAGTTAATAACAGACTTTCTGAACATAAATGCAACATTTTAACAGTATTTTGAGCTTCTCATGTAAAGATTTGATTAAATGTTCCACATTTTGCCCATTTGTTCCACATTTTGATAGGCAATGTTCCACATCTGGGGTACGAAAGGTTGAGAGGTATGCCCCACAACTGCATAGCCCCAAGCCTCATACCACTCCCTGAGCCATTCATTAACCCCCCTAATTTTTTGTTTGTTCTCCACACTGGTCCTCGGTACTGGCAGGATCTCAGAGAAGGAGATCGAGCAGCCTATGGTATGACAAACCCTGGCTATCTCCCGAAACCTTGCCTGTATCTCTAGTTCACTATTTCCCTCTATCATTTGTGCCCAGGTGCACCAGAATATTAGGGGAACCTCCACATTCCTTCGCCAGTGCATATATGCTTGACCTAATGCACAGTCAAGCCAGAAATACATTTGGTCCTTACTGGACAGCTTTTTCCCTCCCCCTGCCCCTTCCACTTGATACCCCTGACCATGGAATCCCCCAACAGGAATACTCTAACTTCCCCCTTGCCTCCTTGTCCCCCTCCCAAATTGTCAATCCTTCCATGCCCTCCTCACCCTTTTTCTGGCCCCACCTTCTGGTTGTCATATAGCCCCTCCTCTTGGCCCTGGCCTCACCCTCTATCCCAATACTGGCCACCCCCAGTATCATTTGCCTCCCTATCCTCCCTATCCCAGCCCTTGACTGATCCTTCAGCCTTATTTATTGGCTCAACCCGGCTCTTTCCTATCCAACCCATCCATTTTAGGCACCCCCCTACTTGCCAGGTCTCAGTGGCCCCAACCCATCAGCTCCCTCAAGTGCTGCTGCCCCCCTTCCCCAATCCTCTAAACTGTTTAACACCTCTGTATATCCCTGCTGGTTCCCCTGGCCTACCCCCTTCCCCCTGCCAAGTCCCCCTTCCCCTTTAGTGGATCCCTCCTAATCCCCTCTTGTCCTCCAGTGCTTGTCATGACTCCTTTCACGTTCTTTGTGCCCTTTGTCCCTCCTACCTATCCTCCACATCTGTGCCCTGCCTTCAACTGGCAGCACCCCCTGCCCCCTTGTGTCCATGTGCAAGCTATCAGCCACGTTCCTCTTATCCCCTTTGTGTTCTTTTGTGTTTTTATGCAGTTTCCCAACCCTATTTCTCCTGCTTATTGAGTCATCCATCCTGCTCATCCTTCCCCTCATCCCATCTTCCACCTCCAAGCTATTATCATCCTCCTCCCCATTTCTAATCAATAATAGTGGCTCAAATCTATTTCTATGCTCCCAACCTACCATCTTGTTTCCCCTTGCTGGTGCACCTCCCCAGTTGGGTCCCTTCTGTGCAGCCCGATCACCGTCTCCCCCACCTCCCCCAACCGGACTATATCCCTGGTCCCTAACCCTTTCTGACCCCCTTCCCCCTGAGCCTGGAGCTTCTGGTACCCCATCCAGCACCTCCTATTCTGCGTGTGCCATCGATGCCAGGTGTTGCTGCTGGGCACATGATGTCTACTCTTATTTCCCTCTCTACCCCCATCCCTCCTCCCAAGCAAGCATCCTTGCCCCCCCTTCCTGCCCCGTGTCCTCCTTAGCCACCTGACCTCTTTTAGTTGCTCCAGCTGATGACACACCTGCACCCCACCCCACCCCATCCCATCCTCCAGGCCAAGTCCAGAACCATGGCCGACCCACCCCATACACTCCACTACCCTTCTAAAGATGCCAGCCCTAGTGTTCTGTGGCCCATGCCCTGGGCTACCCCCCATCCTTTATGCTAGTTTCCTCCCTGGGAATGTCTTACAGGCAGCAAATAAAAATTCAAACAGAGGTTAGCATATATCCCAGTCTTCCCCTCTGGAAATGGTTCTACTGGCATCAAACAACAATTCAAACAGAATATCCCAATCTACCGAATCAGTTTCAATAACTCCGCCCCCACCTTAGACCATTTAAACAGAGGTCGGGGACGGGGTGGGCAGCAGGGAGGGAAACAATTACAGCTCCCTTGCGCAGTACCTTAGGTGTGCGGCTGGGCTTCCCATTTATAGCCAAGCCACGAGTTTAAAATGTCCCACCTTGCTCCTGATTGGCCCAGCTCCTCGCTGCCTCCTAGCTGTGCCACCGATGCGGCGAACAGTCCCAGTCCTTCCAGGCGCCATAAGCACAAGCTGGACCCCCCCAATCATCTCTCTACCGATGCTCCTCCAGTCTCCGCCACTGATGCGGCCAGCAATTTCAGCTCCCCTACAGCTCCCTTGTGCAGTACCTTTGGTGTGCGGCTGGGCTTCCCATTTATAGGCCAGTAGCGAGTTTAAAATGCCCCACCTTGCTCCTGATTGGCCCAGCTCCTCACTGCCTCCTAGCTGCGCCGCCGATGCGGCAAACAGTCCCAGGCCTTCTGGGCACCACAAGCACCAGCTGGACCCCCTGTTGTCTCTCCGCCGATGCTCCTCCAGTCTTCTCCATCGCTGATGCGGCCAGCGATTTCAGCTCCCCTACAGCTCCCTTGCTATCAAACTATTTGTTCTGCTCCCTTGGCTGTGTATGCCAGTGTGGAAGGGGGCATATTTCAGAAATGTTTTCTGGCCTTGTTGGTTACAGCCTTTGAGGCCTAAAGCAAAACAAATAAATAAAACCAACATTGCCACCACAACATTAGGATTGTCTGGCCTTGGCACTGTGCCATGATGGTTCTTACATGGCAGACAGTACTGTCCAAGCAACACTAACTGTCAATACACACACTGTATGAGCATTTCCATTTCCCTTTTTGTGCACATGGCAAAGCATAGACTGTATCTTGACATCTACAGGCAAAAGACCACTGCCACTGAACATTGCATCTCCCTGGCCTGGAAGCAACTCCTGCTGTCTGCTGTGGTGTGAGTGAACGAGATTCTTACAATGGGCAAACTCTGATAGTTTGCTGCTGGAATATTTTTGGGGCTGTGTTTCATTTTTACCTTTACACGCTGTGCAATTGCCACTCTGTGGTAGCCCTCATCAACCATTGGCCCCCTCAAGTTGCATCTATCCTTCAATGGAAAGGTGATGCCCACACACAGTGTGCCATTCACTCAGACTGTGCAACACAGAGGTGTCATATTCTAAGATCACAGTTCCATGGTACAGCTACTACAATAGAACACAGAAGACACATTTTCCCATAAAATGTTGGACACATCCCCCCTGAAAATGAGCAATGAATGGTGCAAGCTCAGTGCGCTGAAAAAGTGTGTTTCTATGTACTACCTGTATCAAGGGTATAACATCACAAGGATATGAGGCATGTGTGTCAGGGGTTGAAATTGGCACCAGTCTGCTAGCCAAATGCTGGTAGATGTTTGTATCAGGTTAGTAAGATTTTTGTTTAACTAGTCCTACGGGCTTGTACTGGAGAAGTTAACACTTCAGTATGTACATCAAGTGGGCAAGTGGCAATGTCTGTGGGGCCAGTGGATTTTCCCAATCAATAGCCCTGCTAGCTAGTGGCTGCAAAACTTAATTTCAACCCCTGTGTGCCATGCAGTCAGAATCTGCCACTTTCTCAATGTGGACATCACCTTTTCCCTGTGGGCCAAATAAATGTTGCTAGGCACACTGCATGATGTCCCTCATTAGCATGGGAAGGTGAGAGTAAGTGTTCAACCCACATCAGTCGTCCCAGCAACACTCGCCCAGCACTGCCAACACAGAGGACACCACCCTCCCATGTTTCTAGTGAGTCCATGCTTCTCATGTTGTCTTTACACCTTCTGATCAACCACCGTGTAAGTGGGTCAAATGCCATTGGTAATGACTTTGCATCCCCAACCCACAAATTCCATCACACACTGTGCACAAAGATCGGCCATAGGAAGACTGTCCTTGGGGGTGGAAACACTGACGTGAGTAGTAGAACAGGAGCAGTGGTTCAAAGTGTGGACGGTGAGGCGCAATGTGAAAAAGTGCAAAGTTATAGACCCAGGTCACACAAACACTGCAGTGCCCCATATTTATTTATTTTTATTTCAGTTTCAGATTAAATACCTTTGAGCCAGGGGCTCGTTTACAAAGGTTCCATGTCAGGATGAGTACAGTACAATAAAACATTACAAATGTTACAGGTTCAACAGACAAGACAACATATTACATTAGATACATAGGAAGCAGGCAGTTACATGGCTCCTGTTACAGACTATAAGTACGAGTAATAACAGCACTTCATGAGTGCAGTACAGCGCTTTGCAGAATTCAGAGTACAGAATTTAGGTCAATATAATCAATGGGTTAAATAGGAAGTAGTGTAGAGATATAGGCAGCCAAAGGCGGCTTTGGCAGTGGAGTAGCAGGAAGACTGGGTGTAAGAGGGTGAGTGGGGCAGCAAGCAAGGGAGAGCGCGAGCCAGGTGGCATTGGTGGGACAGCAGGAGGCCCGAAATCAGGCTCCCTTGTGCGTATCCCATGCAGTCTTGAATTCATGTACCATTTTTGCGCCCCCACCACTGCCGAGCAGAGGCCCTTCCATACATCCACTACCCTTTCTGTGATAAGTGATTTCCTTGTGTTATCCCTGAGTGTACCCTCCTCCAGCCAGCTATCACGTCCTCCAACTCATGAACATCATTTTTTCTGAAAGAGGTTACCCTTGTGTGCCTTCTCTATCCCCATGAGGTATTTGGTCTATATCTTATCCCCCTTGCTTTTCTGTCTGCCATTACACACACACACACACACACACACACACACACACACACACACACACACACACACACACACACTCTATGCAAAAAACTTTGTCACCCCATTCCATCTGTAATCATATTCACAAGCCACAGTAAAGAAGAATGGGGTGACATTTAGGCCTCACAACTCCAATGACACACCCCGTCAGCTGTCAATCTTGGGATGATGGGCGGGTCCACGAGGGGGGATGGGGCAACCCTAAAGGTCTCATTTCCTGACTTTTTGTGCTTTTCCTCCATGACAGTAATGCTAGGCACCCTATAAATATAAAGCCAGTACCACAGTGCAAAATGCCATATGCAAAACGAAGTGTGTCACGCAATATGGTTGCAGCAAATTAATTTTCCAACACCTAAACACCATAATTCACATGGACAGCACATCCACTCAACACGCTCCAAATTTCAATGTAAGAGACCAAACTGTTTCCGAGATATAAAATGTGAAAGTTTCAGATATTCATTCGTCACACTGGCAGAATTCCACACCTATTAATATTCTACACACCCAACAACTGAAAAGTACATCCATGGCAGTAAGGCTAGCTACTCTAGTAATTTCAATACTACCATGGAAAACTGTCCATAAAGCGTAAAATCGTACGATATCGCTAAAAATGTATTGTCCGACACCTAAAGACTATAATTCACATCTACAGGACATGCCGTCAACACCCTACAAATTTCAAGTTAAAAGACCAAACCGTTTCAGAGATACAGTATTTAATTTCAAAAATTGTTAAAATTTTGCTATCTGGTCCCTCCAAATCTGGACAACTTCTTTTCTTCCCCACAATGAATGGGGGGGGAGGGGGGGAGCTCAATAAAGAATCACACAAGTAGACAGTTCTTCACTGTTCCAATTTTCTTATTCTTTTTTTATATTTTCTGGCCCAAATCCTCTACGTTTCACCAATAAATTATTGGCTTCCTCAGGAGATGCCTTTACAAAACATCTTAATTGGTACTCCAGATAATTATTTCCTTCTTTGTAAATTAGCTGTTTCCACAACAAATCCTGTTCAAATCTTGTTTCCAGCACTTATTTATTTGCACTGCTTTTATAGGCCCCATGCAATGATAGCTCATCCTGCTTCTTTAGTCAGGCTCACGCTGCAAAGCTTATTTAGTTTCCTCCAAATCTGGCCATCTAGTCCCTCCCTCGCGATCACAGATTGCAATCAAAGAATCTCACGATCAAAGAATTTACAGGCTCACGATCAAAGAATAAAAATGTTAACTCAATTTTTAGAGAAAAAGACATGAAACCACAGCCATGACTCTACAGAACGAAGGCCCCTGAGCAGATCCCACCCTAGTTTGCCTTTAGAAGTGAACCCTGTGCTGAGAAAAATTGAATTTTTCATGTGGCCATCTAGTCACGCCCTCGCAATCAAAGATCATGGTCAAAGAATCTTGCTATCAAAGAATTTGCAGGGTCGTGAACAGACAAAAATGTTAAGTCATTTTTTTAGGCAGAAATACATGTAACCACAGCCATGCCTCGAAAGAACGAAGCACCGTGTGCAAAACGCACCCACATTTAGCTTAATAAGACACCCCAGAGCTGAGAAAATTTTTTTTTTTCAAGTGGCCATCTAGTCACACCCTCGCAATCAAAGATCGTGGTCAAAGAATCTCGCGATCAAAGAATTTGCAGGCTCACGGTCAAAGATCTTTAGCGAGCCATGATCAAAGAATAAAGTTAAAAACTGTTTTTTGACCATTTTTAAAGAAACCACATGCAAGGCTTGAAAGAGGGAAGACCCTTGAGCAAAACCCACCATAGTTTCACCTAAGAAGTCCCCCCGGGTCGAGATATTTTAATTTTTCCGACTGCAAAGTGAAAACAAGATGGCGGCCGTCGCAATCAAAGAATTCCTTGCGATCAAAGATTCTTTGATCGCAAGCCTGCAAATTCTTTGATCGTGAGGCAGGACTAGATAGCCAAAACCCCATTCTTTTGCAAAATAACCATACAAATTTTCCCATTGACTTATAATGGGAAATTGAAAGTTTAATAACTTTTGAATAGATTAATATTGTTTCACCAAATGAAAAGTGGCATGTTCCTTGACACAAGCTCCTTCAGATGAGCCACATCACAGAGTAGCATGCTACACGACCACGCAGCGCCACGGATAAAATCAAAAAAACTGCCCACATAACTGGGGAAAAGTGCATTTTTCAGCATTTTGGTGCACAACTGTAAGTCCAACCGAAATGAAATTTGGCAGATCAAGAGATCATACCCCACTGCCCATACCAAATTCCATGTAAATCCATTGAACAGGTCCAAAGTTATTAACACGCAAAATTTTGACGAACATAAAAGTGGCTTCATAACCCTAAACATAGTGGCGCAACCGCACCCC
>CM057456.1:790652500-790752500 GCA_016271365.2 Neoceratodus forsteri | reverse complement strand
TCCTTCATGAATTTCTTTTAAAAAATAAGAAATCACAGCAGAATGTGCGGGTGAATTTGGCCATAGCCAGATCTTCTGCGCCCTCTGTTCATGCGTGAGTTTGGGATGAGCACATTGGTGAAATTTCCTTTTACCCCCCACACGTATGCTTGTTGACTACATGGTGGGTGCTGGATGATACTATCTCACGTAGAAAGGACACATCTCCCTCACATGTAGCACTGGCCCACCAAAAATGGTTTGATATAGAGGATATCCATGGCAGCAGATCTTTGCAGTGTTTTTGTTTTGCTTTTAAAAACAATTGTTTTTTAATCCACTTCGCTAAGTGCCAGACATCAAACTGGTAACTGATGTGTGTATTTTTTTTTTTTTTTTTTTTTCATGAGGCAGTTGATCTGCACATGACGATCTGTTGCAACACCACCAACTGGAATGCCACGTTCTATCAGACAGTCAAGACACCATGTGAAGGCCTCTTTCTCCATGTTGGTGGAACTTGACGCTTCAGTGACGTGCACTAGGCTGAAGCCAGCGATCTTACCACTGTCCTGATCCATCACTGTATAAGTGCAGTACTTTGCTGAAAAACCTGGCGAGTCATAACGACCGTCAGCGCACAACATCATGGACTGTTTGGTCTTCAGCATCTCAGTGAGCTCTGCTTGCTGCTGTTTCCATTTCTTATTCACCACTGGAAAAAGATATGCTTTCTGGATCCTGTCATAAGTCTGGTGACTCAGAAATTTCAACCTTAGCATTTCTGCAAGTGACTGTATCCTGCCAAACATGTTTCCGCTGAATAAGATTGCAGCGGATAACTCAATGTTTTCAACAGGCATTTTGTGCAGTGTTAGCTGTGAGGTACAATCAATGTTGTGGCCTTTCTGGCATTCAGTTTTGACACACCATAGTGCTTTGGAAGCAGATTGTTTTCTCTGTCACAGGGCTACCACAGTTGCTGCAATACTGGAGTAAGTCTTCCAACTGTGACAAGTACACAAGGTACTTATCCGAAGTATCAGCATTACTGTTACAATGATTCTTCATCTTCAGAATCTGTTGATGAATCATCATAATCATCCGAATCGGGAACATAGTCACTGTCATTCTTAAAATCATCAATGGCATCCTCAAGACTTGATTCAGATGAGGTGTCAGCACTGCATACCACTACTGCTGCATGCAACGGTGCTAGGTAAAACCTGCGATACATGTTCATCTACAGCACTGTCAACGGCCACTGCTGCAATGTATGAATGATCTTTGGTGACCTTATCAGCCAAACCAGTAAAATTTAATTCAAATTCTGGCCACTGTGCACCTTGGTCACATTTGCTGGTGTTTGTGTCGACTGTGACAGTACAATTACATCATCGGTTTGTGTAGCAACTTAGGCATATGTTTTATTACCTGGTAACGCACCTTGCAGCTCTGTACTCTGTTCAGTTTCTTCGACTTCTATGTCTTTGCATGCAAACTGTGGAACAGGTGGCAGATACGATGACAACAGCTCATCAATTATCTGCAGGGAAGAAACAGACAGTTACCATGTTCTTCATGTGGAAACAAATATTACATTTGGTTATGCGCATGCATAACCTGGGTCCAAAGGAGGCAAGCCATTGTTCAAAGAGCATCAGGTGATCGTTGATTACATCACACCTTTACGCAAGAGGTACTGCGATTCTCCCGGAAGACATATCCCTTAGCTAGTCATCACTGCACGCTGGGGAAAGACAGGTCATGGGAAAGGCAGACTTGCAAAATTACAGAAGCAGAACACAGTGGAAGTACCAGAGAATGCAACTAATGAGAATCAGAGAAAGACAGGAGCGCTGGGTGACTGGTGCCATTGGGCGAGCAGAGCCTACACTCGGTATCTTTTATTTGTTTGGTTCTACATAAAAGTTCTCTAGTCCAGGAGAGAGGCACACTATATTCATTGCCAGTAATTTGCATGGCTGTGCGCCAAGATTGCCCCTGCTGAACGGTTGTCTGTGTCCATCCTGTGTTGCAAAGGAAAATGCTAGGACATAACCAGTACGCCATGCATAGGTTTGCCTCCCTCCTCCATTGCCCGTTACTGTGTTAAGTAGTTGTCACCGTGACACGTCATGGCCTGCTGCTGAACCCACCATTCCCACAAAGCTTGTGACATTCTACTCCCCCCGTATCCTCGCTGATGCAAATTCAGCAGCTATAGAGATGCTGAGAGAGATCCACCAAAGTCCTCCTCAGAGAGAGAGAGAGAGAGAGAGAGAGAGAGAGAGCGAGCGAGCGCTCACAAAAGAAACACATGATTGACTTTTATGAAAGTATTATAAAGCAGATAGGCCACACTCGTGATTTCAGTACTCAAAACAAAACTGAACTTTGTGGAATTTTTTTTTTTTTTTTTACTATTACTTTTTCTACCTTGTCGCAGTCAGCCTTACTTCATTGCCGTCCTCCCAGCCCCATCTCCTGAACTGCAGACCCCCTCCCATCTTCCCCTGCAGCTTACCCTCCAAAGCAGGGTGGCAGGGAGTGCCCAACTCAACCATCAGGTCTGGATCCAGGGTTGGGGAAACGCCTTCACGGGGGTGGCAACTTCGGAGGACTGCCATTCATGCAGCATGACCAGGACCAGTGGTCTGCTTTTCACTATGGAGGGGAACATGCAGCTTGAACAATGGCAGAGCTGTGCATGCGTCCACACACAGCATGCCAGTCAGCTGCTCCTCCTCCGTGCCCCTCTGTACAGGACCTGGCGTGACAACACCTAGCCTCCGCTAGGTGTCAGGCAGGTGATGGTCTTTGTTCCCCACCCTCCCCGGGAGAGGAGAGCTGTCCTCCAGATGCTCGATCCTCTCCCTCCCCAGCTGACCCCCAATGACCCACTTGCACTGCGAACACTGGTTGCTGACATGGCAGGAGGTAAGGCATGATGCCTCAGCCCTCCATGCCACTTGGCCTGCTAACTTTGTGGATTATTTAAGTTAAAGATTAGCCGTGTTATAACAATAACCCACAGCAGGGTAAGGGGCAATATTTACATAAGTAAGGCCCCTGTTGTTTTTAGGGCACTCTGAGGCCTCACAATGGCTCCAGATGCATGGATTCAAATCTGATAACACCATACCCTGTTGTGGGTTGCCATGCACCAAATATATACCTCTTTGACACATCTCACTTCACTTCATTGCTCACTTGCCATTCGACATTTGTTCGGTGATGATTCGTTATGTGGAAAAAGATTTGGAATGGCATCAACTTTGAGCTTCCGATGAGTCTTCGAGTTCAGCAACTCAGCCTGGAGGATATTGCTAGGCGCAGGAGTAGGATACATAGGAAACATTACAGCCTGCACATGAAGACATGCTGTGTACATCAATGTTTGGATGTCATATGCAAAGCCACGGGTTGATTCACTTTTTTCACAGTGACACGCACAAACTTCCTGTCTGAGGCATCGCATATCTCATTCAAGTATGACACCATGACAAATTCTCATTCTGTGGCCACCCTCATGAAAGCATGGGCCCACAGTAATCTGCTTTTTTTTAGAATTGAATAGCGACTGTTGGCATGTCATGTTATTACTGGCATTGCAGCCGGCATAGGAGATTACTTTATGTAATGTCCACCACCAGACCTACTTTGTAGTCATCTGCAAACATGCGCTTCTCGCTCTGGACTCCCCCCGCTATGTTGGCTACGACAGCATTACCCAGTGGTAGACCAATGACCAATCCTTGCGGGGCCACAGCACTGGCTGCGCTGTGGTGGCTGCCAACAGTTCTGACCCTACTCACTCCACCCTCTGCCTAGGAGGCAGTATAGTGCAGTGGGTTAAGGCTCTGAGCTGCAGATCTGGAGACCTGGGTTTGAATCCCATAGCCACCGAGGTGCATACTGTGTGATCCTGAGCAAGTCACAACTTCCTTATGCTCCCAGGTCGCATCTGGAAACAAGCTTCGGCTTAGTGTGCTACTCCTGGTTAAACAATGTTCCCTCTGAGAGCCAGGTCACTCATACCCAGGTCCCCTAGTGCTCTGCTGAAGCGTTTTCCAATTTCTCTGTCAGGGTTCATAGGCTACTGTGGCAGCATTGTAGGATTTCTGTGGCATGCTGTATTCATTTATATGGAAGAGTGCATGCCTATCATTGGCTAAAATATTAAGTGATGTCATACATGACATCACCTGTCAAGCATAGAGGAGGGGCGATAGGATAAACAAGATGTGCACTGAAGCCTGGCACCATGGGAAAAACTATATGTGAATTACAACTGACCAGAAACAAAGTATTCAAAGTCAAAGCCCCACTGAAGTCCATATACAGGACTTTAACTGGCCGAATTCTCAGCAGGGTTCTGGTCAGTCAGTCAAAGTATGCAATCTGCTTAGCTTGACAAGATCTCACACGGATGAAACCCTTCCTGTCACTCACCCAGATGGCCGTGTAGCTCTTGAAATACCACCAACCTCTCCACTATGAGGGTTTGCAACAGTGTTTGGCATCTTTCAGAAATCCGCCTAACACCTCCTTGTGCATATCAAGGCAGAACCCAATCGTACACAGCAGGTCCTCAACTTCATCACGTACATGGTGTCTATCCACCAATACAATGTCCACCTCTCTTGTTGGCATCAGCACCTTCAGCATCAGGGATACATCCTGGATGGCATCCAGCATCTTTTGTTCCATGGTGCACATGGAAGTCATCGTGCCACGGACCACTAATGGCATGTCAAACTCACACCACCACTGTCCAGCCATTGCCACACAGCCCACACACCATAGACATGTGTCGACAGAATAGGACCTTCCTGGCCCATTGAGTCTGCACATTTCCCCCGCTACTTGCCCCCCCCCCATTACAACACCTCATGTTTGTCCCAAGCCTTATTGAAACCCTCCACTGTACTGAACCTCACCACCTCCTCTAGCAGCCCGGTCCAGGGCTCAATCATCTCTCCATGAAGTAATACTTCCGAGCATTTACTCTAAACCTTCACCGCTCCAACTGCAATCCATGCCCCCTAGTTCTTGTATCCATGTTCCCTGAAAATAAGATCTCCACCACTTCACTGCTCACTGCCATATACTTGAATGTTTCGCTCATGTTCCCCCTCTCCCTTTTTGTCTCCAGAGGATACAAATCCAGCTCTTTCAACCTCTCCTCTTATGTCTTCCCAATTAGCCCATGTGCCATTTTAGTTGCCCTTCTCTGCACCCTTTCCATGCCATCTATGGATTTTCATAGATTGGGCCTCCAGAATTGTACCCCATACTCCAGGTGTAGCCTAAACATAGAACTGCACCGTGGCATCAGCACCTCCCTCCTTTGGCTGGTTATCCCTCTGCTTATGCACGCCAGTATCCTGTTGGCTTTGTCCACTGCCTTGCTGCACTGGGTCCCCACCCTAGGGTCAGTGCTGGAACAGGTCCTATTCAACATCTTCATCAGTGACATTGCACAGGACCTAGAAGGAGGAATTTCCCTGTTTGCTGATGACACGAAGCTCTGTAACAGAGTGGACATGCCAGAGGGTGTAGACAGAATGAGGTTGGACCTGCAGAAGCTTGAAGAATGGTCAAGGGTTTGGTAGTTGAAATTAAATGCAAAGAAGTGCAAGATAATGCATATGGGGCACAAAAAAACCTGGAGCAACATCTCAGTTGAGGGGTGAGGATATGGCGTGCACCAAGCAGGAAAGGGACCTTGGGGTGATCATCTCGGATGACCTCAAAGTAGGGGAAACAGTGTGACAAGGTAGCAGGTAAAGCAAATAGGATACTAGGATGCATAGGCAGGGGCATCACCAGCAGGAAAAGGGAGGTCATAATTCTACTATACAAGACACTAGTGAGGTCCCACCTAAAGTACAGTGTACAATTCTGGAGACCTTACCTACGTAAGGACACAGACAGGGTAGAGAAGGTTCAGAGGAGGGCAACAAAGATGGTACAGGGATTGCATCACAAGTCCTATGAGGACAGGCTGAAGGACTTGAATATGTATTCCCTGGAGGAGAGGAGGGAGAGAGGGGATATGATAGAAACATACAAGTACCTTACAGGGTGCAGGAATACATTTACCAGCGAAAAAGATGTTCCAGGACTAGAGAGCATAGGATGAAGTTAAAGGGACGGTGATTCAGAGGAAACATAAGGAAGAATTTCTTCACAGAACAGGTGGTGGACAAGTGGAACACCCTGCCAGAGGAAGTGGCGGGGGCTGAAACAATCATGGGATTTAAGAATGCATGGGATAGACATAAGAGAATTCTAGAGGTCAGGGGTAAGGGGCAACAGACTTCTAGGAAAACAAAGTGAACCTACAAGCTCAAATGGGCAGACTGGGTGGGCTATAGGCCCTTATCTGCAGACAGTGTCTAGGGTCAGTGACTAACTCCTAGATCCTTCTCCTGCCTGGTTGCAGCCAACAACTCACCCCGGCTGTGTATGTGTTATTTGGATTCCTCCTCCCCAAGTGCATCACTGTGCATTTTCTGGCATTGAATTTTAGCTGCCATGTTTCCGACCACCAGTCCCAGTGACACTAATACTAAGGTTGGATGAAGGAGCTAGTAGGCCAAAGCTGATAACATTCTATTCTATGGCCTAGTATAGGAGCATTAAGTCATACCCTGACATAATGAAAGTGTTGAGACGATGTTTGAAAATCTCTTTAGTATTACTAGTAGCTACGTCAGATGGGAGTCAATTCCAAGGCCCAATAATTCTTAGTGAAAAAATACTTACGATTATTATGTTTGAATGATTTACCAGTTAACTGAAGGATAAGACCTCTAGTATTGTGAACTGATTTTTGAAAGAAAAACCTAATTCAGACATGATATAAGGGTCATGGATGATGTCATATAGAAAGAGAAGGTCACCTCGAATATGTCTAATAGCAAGAGGCATTAATTTCAATGTATCCAACCTAGATTCGTAAGATAAAAGTTCAAGTCCAGAATTTTTTTTTTTTTTTTTTAGTATATTTACGCTGTACCCTTTCAAGAGAATAATCTGATTTTTTGAAAGGACACCACAATTGTGAGGCATATTCAAGATGGGGTCGAACATAGGACCTGAATAAAGGTAACACCACCTCCTGATCGCGAGATCTAATGTTGCGTAAAATAGACTATGCAATTTATTGGATGTATTAATAACTGAATGCATATGCTTAGAATAGGTTAAATTATCTGAAATTGTTATGCCTAAATCCTTCTCATCAACAGTGGTACACAGTGGTAACTCATCCAGAGTATACTGGAAATTTAAGTTATTAGAACCTAAGTGCATAACTTTGCATTTTGTAGAGTTTAACTTCATACCCCATTTATTAACCCAAGTACTGATAACATCAAGGTCATGCTGAATATAAGTTATTTGATCAAGATTAGAGCTAGGACCTCCGATCTTCACATCATCTGCGTATTTAATAGTAAAGGAAAGGCAAGAATTAGTTAAATCAAATATAAAAGCCTGAAAAGGGCAGGGGCCAAGAACTGAGCCCTGAGGAATACTGCTTAGCACTCTGCCAGAATCAGAAAATGACCCATTTATCATCACTCTGAGTTCTATCTGAAAGCCAATTATGAATCCGTTTTATTATGTAACTATTGATACCAAGACTAGAGAGTTTGAATAAGAGCCCAGTGTGGCATGGAATCAAAAGCTTTACTAAAATCAATACAGACAATATCACAGGCTAACAGATTATCCAAAAAAGAATTAAAGTGCTAATAAAAGCAGAGTAAATTAGTTAGGCAGCTTCTACCCTTTTTAAAGCCATGTTGTTCCCGATCAGATTCATCAATAATTGGGGACACAATATCCTTGAGTAGACTTTCTAATACTTTACAAATGGATGAAGTCAAACTAATCAGCCGATAATTTTCCCATAAATGTTTGGATTCCTTCTTGTGAATAGGCACTACAAATGCCTCTTTCCATTCACAAGGGATAAAATTATGTTGTAGAGAAAGGTCGAATAAGAGTTTAAGTGGGAAGGCAATATGTTCAGACAGTAGATAAAGTAAATGCCCTGCTATATGATCTGGGCCTGGACAAAATTTACATTTTAAATGATATTTTTTTTTTAAAATAGACTCAACTGAGAATGTGATAGGAGGGTCTAAAGGTGATCTCTTAAGATCGGATGATTGAGCCCCTGGTTCAGAGAAAACTTTACAAAATTCATTATTAAAAACGTCTGCCATAGCTTTTGGCTCATGAATAAGTATGTTGTCTGTCGTAAGAGGCCCCACCATACTCGGACTTTTCCTGAGGGAATTGATATAGGAGTAGATTGTTTAGAATTAGACTTGTTACGCGAAGTTGCCAGGACAGTTCCCATTTAGACTTATCCTCGGATGACTGATTTACATTGCCTACTTGATTTCAAATAGGATTCCCAATTGGAAACAGTTCTATTTTATAAATAATTATGATGTTTTTTAATTTTTATATTTATTAAACGTTTGATGTTTTTATTCAACCATCTAGGAGACTGTTTCCCATTAGAATTTTTATTTTCTGATGGAATGTATGTATCCTGCATAGTCAGGATAAGAGTTTTGAAAAGTACCCAGCTCTGCTGTAGGGTTTGATCCTTAAAGATAACCAGTTAACTTTTTTTAAGTGGAGATTCATACCATAAAGATCAGCTTTGTCGTACAGATATATTATCGAAGAATTATTACTGAAGACACCTCCTGCCCCTTGCATCCTGCCTGGTAAGGCACAATGTCTACACATTCCCATCCTCTCTTTCCTCCCTATAGCACTTGATCCACTGCCTTACCAATAAAGCCACCCCTCCACTAAATCACAGTCATGGTACGGGTTGGCCCACGTCTCCATGATGGCAGCTATGCCCACCCTTCCCTCCACCATCAGTGTGAGGAGCTTGGGCAACTGGTTACCTTAACTCCTTTGACTGCTGTGTGGACCACCTCCCGAATGACCCCCATCATGCATCTCCCTTCCCTGCCCGCCTCAGTTGGCCCTCTGCAAGTTCCATACTTCCACCAACTGTCACGTATGAGTGACAAGTCACATGGCCCACGCAACCTGTGTCACATCCTTCTCTGTAAGGCCACAGCCCTCCACCCCTGCCTTAACACAGATATGAGCACATTAAACACCAACATTGTACTACCAAAGACCCATGGGCGCTCCCTACTCATGTGTGATCTATCCTGCACAAAGAAACTCATTGGTTTCCCATGTTGTGCCACATCCACCCACCAACCCAAACCCCATACTTTTGCACCAGATCATTCTTGCCAATATGATCCACTTGGTTGGGCCTCTCCCCCCTACTTCATAACGATTCAGGCCACAATGTGCTTAGCTCCATTTTTATTCATAGCCAGCATACACTGTGCTGTGACTGCATTTGTCCTGCTACCACCGACCATGTCCCCCCTCCCACCGCCTCTTTGCTGGCCCTCTGACTCTGCCTTCTTTCTGGTCCCTGCCCTGCTTGTCCTAGACCATAAATATGGGATTGCCAGCCATCAGGTGTTTTGCTTGTTCATTAGTCCCTGCTGTTGGTAGCTCCCTTGCCATCACTGCAGCGGTCTTTATCTTCACTCCCAGCCACTCGGGTGCAATGCTTCCCCCATTTGATCCCTCTTCACCCACCCACCCACTACTAGCAGCCCCCTCATGTGATTGGGCTTCTCAACTTTTTCACCACACACCCCCTCCTTCCCCAAGTCCTCCTCCTCCCCTTGGGCGACACCTCAAACATCCCCAGAAACTGACACCATGTCCCTGTTCCTAGTACTTGTATTATTGCACCCCACTTTCCCCTTCATCCTTAGGGCCACTTGTCTGTCCCTGTCTCCTACCCACCCCCTTTGCCTTTTCACCCTCACTGGACACACCTGCCATGACCCCCCTTGCCTACAAGATTTCCTTTTCCCTGTGCCCATGGATGGTCCTTTTGGAATGTGGTCTGCATAGATGTCCATGGTAAATATGAAGGAGCGGACAAAAAAAAAACAAACTAAAGAACAATTTCAAACCCTGTATACACCATGGAGCCTTTACATGCCATAATGCTGCAATCAAACTTGAATGTATAGTAAATCCTGGACAGCGGTATCAATAAAGGTAATGATAATATGGGGCAAGCTGTAATACTCAGAAAAGTTTGGAAATAATTGAAAGTGTTGCCTTTGCAGTCAGTCATCTAACCTTGAACATGGACTGGCAAGTAGCTAGAAGTCATACAATAGAGTAAAAAATGAGTCACATTATGTCTTTTATAGGCCCCCAACCCTTATACGTGCCGACAACTACTGTCATTAATGAGCTGTTAAATCACTACAGCCCATGTGGAACACTGAGGGTGATTATCATGATGTCTAGAGCCTGCTAAATATGGGATTGCTGCAACAGCATTTACCTACAGCCTTGGAAAACCAACCACATCTCACGATGGACAGGTAGAGTGTTACCTACAGTAGTTATTGGGAATGTGCACATGATCATCGGCTAGTACCACAATGCTAAAATAGACAGAAGACGCAATACCCACTCGCACCGTGGCACACATATTGACACCTCCCCATTATGCCGGATTCTGTTCTAGATTCTGGTTTTGATTCTAGAACTCTGTCCCAATGTCTGCAACGTTGCACCCATATGCACCCCATCACACACACACACACACACACACACACACACACACACACACACACACCACCCTAGCCACATGCATCGTGACCCACTGATCATCACGCACAGACATGCAGATGGTGACATCACGTGATGCAGCGTCCACATGCAATTGCTGACATGCATCAACACCATATACACACACATGCACCCTGTCTCAGCAGCCAACAGTGCTCTGTGCAGTGCAGTGTAACAATAATGGGATGCATCATGAACACAAGCAATCTATCAGTCAAACATGAAAGAAACAGTTCTGTGTCTCAACAAGTGTACCAGTAACCACAACGACTGCATCGCACATACCAACAGCACACAAGGTGTGGGTAACAGGCCTGATGGGAGTACAAGGGGTGGGAAGGGTGCAGAAATGGATGCAAATCCCTTTATGCGGGAAAGAGTCCTAAAGAACTGGAAGGAATAAGAGTTGATAATGCAATGGGGCCCAATGGGGTGCAACCCAGGGTCTTAAAGGTGTTGAGAGGTGGTGGCTATAAATCTGGCAATACTGTTTGGCCAATCACTGGAAACAGGGGAGTTTCCAAAGAGTGGAGGACAGCAGATGCAGTCCTCTTATACGAAAGTGGGATGAAGAGGGAGCGATATAGTGCAGGAGCTAGAAGCCAGAGTTTCCCACTTCACAGACGACACAAAGCTCTGTAGCAAAGTGGACACACCACAGGGTGTGGACCAGATGAGGAGGGACCTGCAGAAGCTTGAAGAATCGTCAAGGGTTTTACTGTTGACATTCAATGCAAAGCAGTACAAAATAATGCATGTGATGCACAAAAACCATGGAACAATGGTCCCATGTCATAACGGCGATTGCAGAATAGCGA
Organism: Neoceratodus forsteri; assembly: GCA_016271365.2. Classification (NCBI taxonomy): domain Eukaryota; kingdom Metazoa; phylum Chordata; order Ceratodontiformes; family Ceratodontidae; genus Neoceratodus; species Neoceratodus forsteri. The sequence goes on along the minus strand of CM057456.1, from coordinate 790,740,972 downwards.
TCGCCGTTATGGCAAGGGTACATCGCCGAAAATGAATTTCGGCAATGCACACTCAGAGTGGACAAAAACGGTGCCCAATACCTCCGGATCTTATTCACAACCCCACAACCCCCAACTTGTGGATTCTCAACTCTAGGGGTGAAAAACAAATATATTTAAGCCACTGCCCAAAAAAAAAAAAAACACTTGCCGGACCCGAACCCTGCACCTCCCAGCTGACCACCCTCCCACCACACACACCCCCCACATACCATCCCTCCCCTGCCTCTTCTCCCGTATGTACGCGCTTGCATATACCCTCTAATTCCAGTTGCGGTATTTCGCCCACCCCAGTATCCAGTCACCCCCCTGCTAGTTAGCCGTGATCACAGGTACCGCAATTAAGTTGCCGTTTTGGTAGGTGCCCAATTTCAGTCACCTTATTCACTGGATACTTGGAATATATCAGTTGGGAGGTGGGTTGGGATATATCATGCACCAAGCAGGAAAGTGACCATTGGGGTTATCATCATCACTGAAGACCTCAAGGTAGGTAAATAGTGTGCAAAGGAAGCAGCAACAAAAGCAAATAGGATGAGGGGATGCATAGGCATCACCAGCTGGAGAAGGGAGGTCATACTTCCACTACACAAGATGCTACTGAGGCTCCACCTGGAGTACAGGGCACAGTTCTGGAGACCTTACCTACATAAGGACATAGACAGGGCGCAGAAGGTTTAGAGGAGGGCAACAAGAATGGTGCAGGGATTACATCACAAATCCTATGAGGGCAGACTGAAGGACTGTAATATGTACTCCCTTGAGGAAAGGAGGGAGAGAAGGGATATGATGGAGACATAAGTACAGTTTGGGGATGACCAGGGTGCTGGAATACACTATTTCACAATGAAAAATATGTTCCAGGACTGGAGGGCATGAGATGCAGTTGGAGGGAGGGGGATTCAGAGGAAATGTGAAGAAGAATTTCTTCACAGAAAGGGTGGTAAACTAGTTGAACACTCTGCAGAGAAGGAGGTGGGGCTGAAACAATCAAGACATAAGGAAATCCTGAGGTCAGCATAAAAATGAACTTACAAGCCGAGATGGGCAAACTGCCTGATAGTATACATCTATTTATCTATGTATCTATGTTCGCACACCTGCAAGATATTACGATGGTAGCATCACCACCGGTGCGACCCACTGAGAATCTAGCCACATGTATTCTGCCACGCACACAGACACACAGACACACAGACACACAGACACACAGACACACAGACACACAGACACACAGACACACAGACACACAGACACACAGACACACAGACACACAGACACACAGACACACAGACACACAGAGGACCATGTGATGTGAGGCACCCACAAATAATACCAACACTTGCATGTACTCTGTGTCACATCCCACACATGACAGCATGGCAATGCAGTCTGGCACACACAGGACAGCACCATAAACCGTTCAGAAGAAAAAATTACTCACCTTAGTAATGTTTCTTCTAATGGAGTCTTGCTGTATTCTGACTACTTGCAGTGATCTCCAACATTTGAACTGCCCCGGAGAGGAAAGAGTTAACTTTCCATGCAAGGCATGGAATGCTGAGCTCGAGCTCAGTTGAAGCCTCTGTCTGCTGTTTGAACCCCAACCGCCAGATCTTTATGAGCTATACTCACTGGGCATTCTGTGTAGAACTGTAAACTTAACACTAGCCAACTGGCAACTAAATTTAATAAAAAAAGGGTTTTTTGGTTTCAAAGCAAAGACTCAAGTCAGAAAACCCAAAAAACAAAACACAACACACCCAAAATAAAGGAGGGTGAGAAAAAAGGGGGCACTTCTAGGTGCCAACACTGCTCCTGCCCACCCACATCCCAAAAACAGAGGTTCTGAGAGGGGAGGTGGGGGGGTCAGAATACAGCAAGACTCCATTAGAAGAAACAACATTACTAAGGTGAGTAATTTTTTCTTCAAACAACATGAAGTCTTGCTGTATTCTGACTTTTGCAGACTACCAAGCAGTACCTCCATGGAGGAGGGACAGAACCTACTTTGGGAATAGGCTCTGAAGTACTGCTGTGCCAAACCGAGCATCACTCCTAGCCTGGATATCCAGAGAGTAATGCATGGAAAAAGTATGGACTGTTTTCCAGGTGGCTGCTTGACATATCTCTAAGATAGGAATATCCTTGGCAGCAGCCAGGGAAGCAGCCGTACCTCTAGTAGAGTGAGCCCTCAGGCCTGAGGGTGAAGTCCTACCCAATTTTTCATAGCAGAATTGTATACGAAAGAGACAATCCACCTGGCAATAGATCTTTCAGTGGCAGGTTTTCCCTTACCAACCTCACCATAAGTGAGGAACAATTGGAGGGAGTCAAACCTGTGACCCTTGGTGCGCTCTATGTAGTAGCTAAGGGCCCTTTTCATGTCCAAGCTGTGCAGCCTCCTCTCTCCAGAGGAGGAATGGTCAGTGAAGAAAACAGGAAGAGACATGGACTGGTTAAGGTGGAAATCTGAGACCACCTTAGGCAAAAACTTCCTATTAGTTCTTAGCACCACCTTATCTCTATGAAAAGAGAAAATCCGGCTCCACTGACAGGGCCTGTAACTCTCTGATGCGTCTGGCAGAGGTAATGGCTACCAAAAACACAGTTTTCCAAGTCAAGTACTTAAGTTCTGCAGAGGACAAAGGCTCAAAAGGGGGTTGCATAAGCTGAGCAATGCAAACATTTAGGTCCCAAGCAGGAGCAGGGTCCCTGAAGGGGGGATTGGTGTGCAACAATCCCTTGAAGAATTTAAAAAATACAGGATGAGCTCAAAGAGAAGAGGGCTTACCTACTGACAAAAAAGCAGAAACAGCTGCTAAATGTACTTTGAGTGTAGCTGGTCAGAGTCCCAAGCTATTGAGATGAACCATATAGTCCAGGACTGTAGGCAACCCAGCAGACTCTGAAGAAATATGCTTACCAGAGCACCAAATAGTGAACCTTTTCTATTTGGAGTTGTAAGTCTTTCTGGTGGAAGGCTTTCGAGAAGCCTTTAGAATATCCAAAACACCTTGAGAGAGATGCAGATCAGCAAACTAACTCTTCAAGAGCCAGGCCTTGAGATTGAGAGATTTGAGATTCGGATACCAAACTCTCTCCTGAGAGGATGTCAACAGGTTATAATTCCTGGGAAGAGACAGGGGGAGGTGGACTGCTAAGGACAACAGTGGGTACCAGGGCTGTCAAGCCCAGTCTGGAGCAATCAATCACTTTGCAGGGTTGAGACCTGATTTTGACTAGTACCTTGAACAGGAGAGGGAAGGGGGGAAAGCATACAAAAACTTCCCTTCCCAATTGAGAACTAGAGCATCCAGGGGGACTGAGCCAATACTGGGGGTCTGCAGCAAAAAAAGTGGGAGTTGGTGATTGTCTGGGGCTGCAAAAAGATCTATCTGTGGAGTGCCCCATCTGGAGAAAATCACCTTCAAAACTAGGGGATCTAGGGACCATTCATGATGACCCTGAGATATACTGCTGAGAGCATCTGCCAGGACATTGTCCTTCCCTGGGAGGTGCACTGCTGTTAGAGAAGTTTGCAGGGAATAGGCCAGAGACCACAACTTCATTGCTTCTGTGCACAAGGCCGTAGACAGAGTGCCCTCTTGCTTGTTGATGTACCACATTGTGGTGGTATTGTCTGTTCTGATCTGGACTACTTTATTCTGAACAGACTTGGAAAAAGCTTGCAGTGCCAGAAACACTGCTCTGAGTTCCAAGAGATTGATGTGAAGCAGAGATTCTTGAGGTGACCACAGCCCTTGGGTAGTCAGATCCCCCCAAGTGGGCTCCCCAGCCCAAGAGGGAGGCATCTGTTGTAAGGATTAGAGAATGAGGTTGAGTGACAAAATGAACTCCTTGCCTTAGATTGTCCTGATCCTGCCACCACTGGATAGCCTGGATCAGGGTTCGAGTTACTGGGACTAGTTTGGTCAGGGGATCCTTTCTCTGAGACCAGAAGGTTCTCAAGTGGAACTGGATGTCCCTCATCTGAAACCATGCCCCCTGGACCACTGCTGTAGAGGCTGCCATGTGGCCCAGGAGCTGCAAGAAGTGCCTTGCTGGTCGAGACACCTGAAGGATGAAAGATGAGGCCAGATTTACTAGTGTCCTTGCCCTGTCCAGGGGAAGGAAGGCCCTTGCTCTTATTGTATCGAGCTCCGCCCCTACAAAAGGTGAGGAGCTGCACTGGTTCCAGAACTGACTTTGGAAGATTTAGGAGGAATCCTAAGGAAGTGAGCAGTTGCTGAGTTATCGGCAAATGTGACTTGACTTGGTCTGGGGACTGACCCACTATAAGCCAGTCGTCCAGGTATGGGAAGATGGAGATCTTTTTTCTCCTTAGGGAAGCAACAACTACTGCCAGGCACTTTGTGAACACCCTTGGGGCTGATGTTAGACCAAAGGGCATTGCTCTGAATTGATAGTGGCCTGAGGGCAACTCAAACCTGAGGTACTTTCTGTGGGAGCACCTGATGGGAATGTGAAAATAGGCATCCTTGAGGTCCAGGGAGGCTAGCCAGTCCCCTGGCCTTAGAGAAGGCAGAATTATTCCAAGAGTCACCATTTTGAATTTTGGCTTTAAAAGGTGCTTGTTTAAATATCTCAGATTAAGGATGGGCTGCCATTCTCCTGTCTTTTTGGGGGTTAGGAAGTACCAGGAGTACAAACCTTTTCCCCTGTGTAGGGCTGGAACCCTTTCTATGGCTTTGAGAGCCAAGAGGGAAGAGACCTCTGCCTCTAGGGCAAGGGCCTCTGAAGGATTTGCAGGTGGAAAGGATCTGGTTCTCATCTTGGGAAATATTTTGAAGCCGATAACCAGTCCCTGGCTTACTACTTCCAGGACCCACTTGTCTGATGTTAAAGACTTCCAGTCCTGGACAAAGTAAGCCAGCCTGCCCCCTACAGGTAGTGGAGAATCGGCCCAGGCAGACCCATCAGGGTGTCTGCTTGGCAGGGGGCTTTAGGCTGAGGGGTGAAAGCAGGCCTGCTCATACCCAGTCTGCCTTTCCCTCTAAAGAACCCCCTCTGAGCAAAGGCAGAAGAGGAGGCCTGGGCTTGGTAAAAAGGCCTATGAAAGGGCCTGCCCCTGCCCCTGGAATGCTGCCTCTGAGGAGTGGCTTGCCTTCCTTTGGCCTGAGCACTCCTGTAGGTGGTCCTGTACTCGTCCATTTTTTTCATGTAATTCTCTGTCTGCTCCCCAAACAGAGAGTTACCAATGACAGGAAAATCCATGGCCTTAGCCTGGGTATCCTGTGACAGGCTAGTACATCTGAGCCAAGCCATCCTCCGAAGGGCCACAGATGTAGCCATGACTCTAGATGAAACATCATTGGAGTCCACAGCAGCATGAAATTGCACCTTGATGCCTCAATCCCATCTGCAGCCACCCGCTCCAGCTCCTTGGCAAGCTGGTCAGGGGCCTGTTTAGCTAGAGCCATAACAGTGTCCCACCTGGACTTCTGGTATCTAGCTGTAGGCCATATAATTAGCCTGCCTGAGTCCCAGGGATGCCATGTACTATTTCTTTGTCATGGCATCAATCCTCCTGGAGTCCTTATCTGGGGGTGTGAAGCCAAGGGTATGTTACTTATCACAGGCAGCAGCCTGCACTACCCCAACATGGCTGCATTGCTGGGAAAGGAACTCCGTGTCTGAGCCTGAAAGAGTATACCTCTTGTCCATTCTTTTGTCCACAGGAGGTATGGAATTAGGAGTTTTTAAAATTTTAAATGTCTGTTTCCCAAAAGACTTATGGAGGGGAATAGATAATCTCCTGGACTCTGGGATGTCCATCATTTCAACGAAATCAGGCTCCTCCTGATCCTCTACTGCTTCTTCCATAGGAAGCTGGTGGGTTTCAGCCACTTTTTTGTAAAACATAAAATGTGAAGGGGACTCAAAGCCTAGGAGGAGAAACACCTGAAGGTCTGTCTGGGGAGATGTCCGGGTCAATGGGCACATCCAGACTTTCATAATCACCATCACTATCTTCATACTCTCCCTCCTCCTCCGGTTCAGAAAATTCTTCTAAAGTATAATCCAGAACCGGGGGAACCGACCGAACCAAGCCCCTGACCGATGGTGCCGGTTCAGTCGGAACCGAAGATAGCGACTGAACAATCCTTATCGCTTTGGCTATTTCATCAGTGGTCGGAGAGAGAACCTGTGGATCCGAACCGGCTGACTTATCCCTTTTTTTTCTTTTAACCGGAACCAACTCCTCAGAATTGGTTCTCCTTTTGCCCGAAGAAGTGTCGCCCTGGTCAGAGGGCACTCCTTCTGGTTCGGTCGGAACCGAACTCGGGCTGGCCATCCGGGTCAGCGGATTTCTCGGCCTCCCTTTCCCTCAGTCTACCTACTCTCTTATCCAGGGTAGCTTTGGGAAAACTTACAAATTTGGCAGTCTGAATCGAGGTGGTCAAACCCCAGACAATAAACACAGGTGGTGTGGGGATCAGCCTTAGCAAAGGCTTCCCCACACACACTACAGTGTTGAAACCCAGTGGGCCCGTTTTTTTTCTTGGGTTTCTCGGACATGGCCAATCCTAACTAAAACTTAACCTTTTTTTTAGGCAATCCGCCAGGCAAGACACCCCTATCGGTTCCTGACCGTGTTATGGGTCTTGGAAAAAAACGTAATAAAATCTGTTTTTTTAGAACAGATATGGACCGGTTACCACACTCTAATAAGAATAGAAAACTTTTTCCACAAACCTGATCGGTTCAAACCGAACCAATCCGATGTTTACAAGTTCCACACAGAAAACTAATATGGAAACCTATCTAGTACTCATGGTACCCCAGACAGAGACTTAACCGACAGGTTAGATTGCAGAAATTCGGATGAAACAGAGAGAAAAAAACGACACTTTAACAGACTTTTTTTGAACCGAGCGAAAGAAAAATCTCTGGAGTGACTGTTCAGTGAGGTGGAGTAAAGAATCTGGCGGTTGGGGTTCAAACAACAGCAGACAGAGGCTTCAACCGAGCTCGAGCTCAGTGTTCCATGCCTTGCATGGAAAGTTAACTCTTTCCTCTCCGGGGCAGTTCAAAGGTTGGAGATCACTGCAAGTAGTCAGAATACAGCAAGACTTCATGTTGTTTGAACACATTAATCTAGGCAGAGACATGCACCACATACTCACATAAAACTGCGCACATTTACATAGCGCTATCATACATGGATGATTCCACATAACCTGCAACTTGTTCATTAACAAAGGAAGAAGAGGACGAAGATGCATACTACTTTAACACATATCTAATGCAAAATGGACAAAATTATCAACTAAGTGGGCAATGGCCTGTTTCAGATATGTCCCATACCCTATTTGTTCTGCACCTTGCATGCCATTTATCAACATATGCAAAAGGCAATTATTATGCATGGTTATCAAACACAATAGTGGCAGACCACCTTGACACATACACTGATGCACACCATGGTAGTTCCTGGATTGTGGCCTTCCCCCGGCACACAATACATTCTGTAACAGAACTAGCGAAACATTTATTTCGAGTGCCCCCCAAAAACACAAAATCTTCACTTTTGTAGCCAACACATCTTGTGGTGGGACTATGCTGTCTCCCTACCAGCCAGAACTAGGCAAAGCCACACAAATATGCAAAAATATTTTACAAAATTTGGACTATTGATTAATAATAAAAAAAAACAGACTATGTACTTTGGGTTAGAGAAGAAGGATAGAGTAGTCTCCAACTTGACAATCAAGACAGGACGGAAAAATATTAGAGCAAACCCAGTCCTATAAATATTTGGGGGTCATAATCAATCAGGAATTGAATTTTGAACAACATGTGACTGAACTTATAAAAAAAAAAAACTAATTCAAAACTAGGGGTTATGAGACGCATATCAAACTGTTTAACAAGGGAAATGCGCCTGAGCATAGTAAATCAATTACTCCTCCCTGCGATTGATTATGGTAGCCATATTTATAGACACACCTCAAAAAAAAAAAGTACATAGCCTGGATGTTTTATATAATAAATTAGCCAGATGTGTGTTAAAATGTGATCTTGGTACCATCACTGCGAGATGTATACAAAGTTGGGATGGAACTCACTAGAACAGAGGGCAGAGGTTTTTTGGTTAACACAGATAAAAGGATTACATAAAAATGATTTACAAAATCATTTAATGAATAATCTAAAAAAAAAAAAAAAAAAAAAAAAAAAAAACCACAGAACATGGATTAAACTTACAAAAATCAGGAGCGAGAGTTTTCCTTATTCCAAAAATTAAAAATAGATACAGTATAATGACCTTCCAGTATAAAGCTTCAATAAGTTGGAATAGGCTCTCCCCCCCCCCCTTAGGGACCCAAACCTGTCTTTTTTAGAATATAAGATTGCAGTGAAACATGAGCTGAGTTTTAAATGTTTGTGTAATAGGTGAAGTTTGAATGCCATCATATATGATGTTTGGTTGTTTAAAACAAATGAAATGATTGTATGATTGTACCTAAATGTACAATAATTGTATTTGTACGTTGTGTATTTGTTTACTGTGTTTATTTTGTACTAAACAGGTATGCCTTGTAAATAGGGATTCTTTGAACCCCTAATGGCATAATTTTCTGTATAAATAAAATGTTACTACTACGACTACGACTACGACTACGACGACTACTACTACTACTACTACTACTACTACTACTACTACTACTCAGCATGAAACATTACTTGTGGGAAATTTTGGCAGGTGAATACTGTAGGGTAAAAACATTGAAATTTCCAACAGTTAGGAGCCAGTGCCCATCAACTGTAACATGGGCTCAACTGAATGATGGAGTAAGATTTATGTACCGACATGCGCATCATATCCTTGCTGTGCCCCTGCACCATGATGGAGGCCGGGCCGAAGGTGCGCTTGGGGGGCGTGAGGACAGTAGTAGGGCAACAGACATAACTGGAATGGTTTCCTTTCATGGTGCTAAACAAAACAAAAAACATATGAAATCGCTGGATGTTTAGCTTTGTTTATGTTGCCAGCAAAATATGCCAGAACCCCCCACCCCAAAAAAAAAACAAACAAAAAAAATTTGATTCAAGATCGTGACACTGAGGGAGTGGGCACCACCAGTGTCACCATTTCTCATTATCATGCGTTTGGATGGGTATGGTGCATTTATAGCAGCCCATATTGCGGCACATAAGTGCAGGTGCTGTGGGAAATATGTTGGGAGAGCAGACCGTTGGCAATTCATTACCTTCAGTCACAATATTGATTCTGCCACTACACACCTCCATGTGATCCAACAGATTGCTAAGCTGTGACCTCCAGAGAATGGAGTAAAGATTGGGATATATTTACAGAGACTGCACAGTGAGCCTGATTCTGAGGAATGGAACATGTTTGGGGCAGGCACCGCAACACAGAACTGATTGTCACTGTGCATAAAATGGTAATGGCTGATGTAATGCCTTCGATTGGGCATGGTTACCACCAGGACTATTCAAAACCTCCAGTGACCATCCAGGCGACTGGCACCCATAATTGCACTGTCACCAATAACTGAACAGTGTGGTGCAATCCTTGAGTGACAGTGTCACTAAGTCGCAGGGAGAAGCATCGCAAATTGAAAGCAATGAGCACAAAGAATTGACAGGACCAAAATCAAGGTGGCGGGGGAGAAAGAGAAGGTCACCTCACTGCCAGCATACCATCACTCTCAGAAGTCCCGAGGTCCCTCCCTGTACCCTGATTATTCCGAGGTGTCAGACACACAAACACCAGAAATAGATGCTACAAATAATGACACCAAGAATACAGCAAGGTGAAAAGCCACAACAAAGGCTAAAACTCAGAGGAAAACTAAACACCGGAACTTTACATGGGACTTTAAATCATTTTGCCCTGGACAGTATACAGTACCCAGAGATCTCGCTCAAAACAATCCAGTTTAAAAGTGGAGCAAGCACCACTGTGTGGAGACTGTTGTCAGGCAAGTTCTCTCGATGCAAGACATCCACTTAGCGCATAAGGGGAACGTGCGGAAAGACAAGGCTCGCAAACCCAGTTTATGGCTATCACTATTACAGCCAACACAGCAATACATCATGGCTATCTAAGTAAATATGCAACCGACGAAACTGCAACAGAAAATCCGTGCTCAGACACCGATGAATTAAGAGGATGTTGGAACTCACTCACGTTTATCACCAAACACTGAGGTACTGCCGAAGCTGAAACTAGTTCCCCGCATCACATGTCCCGAACCAGAGAAATGCAGCAGTGCAGGCAGAAAGCAACATGCTGCAGCACACCTAGGCAAACAGGGCTCCCAATGCAAAATTTCAGATAAAACTACTAAAGAAGCACGTTACTGTATTTTTCAGACTGCAGACTTAACTGCACTGCAGGGCACATGTTACAGCACCACATAGTTCAGCATTAGATGGACATTTCCCTTTAAAGAAAATTACTGGAAAAGGCACAGCTTTGCCCAGCCACTACAAAAATGCCTGAAGACAGTACACAGCAATGACATTTTTTACGGTTACCTCTCCGTGCCTTTTTAATGATTTAGAGAGCGACTTGTAACTTCTGCTTTTTTATTGCTGGCAGCCACCATCTCATGAGCTTTCCTAGCTCATTTTATGCTAATATGTCCTGCCGACCAATGGCTGAGGTCATCAGGACATACTAGCATAAAGCGAGCTAGGGAAGCTGGTGGCTGCCAGCAATAGAAAGCAGAAGTTACAAGTCACTCTCTAAATCATTAAAAAGTATTTAGAGGTAACCTTAATAAATGTTATTACTCCCCGAAGGCATTTTTGCAGTGGCTAGGGAAAGCTGTGCCTTTTTCCAGTGTTTCCCTTTATGGTGGTCTGCTAATTGAAGCTTTTCCTGTTCTGTCCCTCCTCTTCCCAATTTCCTGAGCTCCCCCTCACCTCTGTAACTAGGCTGTTGATTCTCCGTATTGCTCACCTACTGTAGACAGAACATGTGTACTTATTGTACCAGTTAATTTTATTTTTCATCTTCCCTCCCCCCAGGAGACCTCTAGAAACAAGTTGTTAGCAAATCAGAATGTCTTTCCTGGTAAAATATTTATTTTATTTCAAAAGTTTCACCAGGAAAGACATACTGAGCTTGAAACTGCTAGTTTCCAGATGTGTCCTGGGGGATGGGTGAAGAGGGGTATGTAGCAAGTGATGTACAAGTGAAAATGCATAATGTAAGGTGCAGTAGTTATAAAGTACAATAAAAATATACAGTAAAATAGTCAAAATAAATAACAGTAGTTACTCACAATTTACAGGCAGAATATCCAGGGCTACACAAAACAAAGATTAAATATAATGCAAATTATGATATGAGTGCTGTACAGTGCAGACATTAATCCCATATAGTGGCAGATCACCCCCTCCTTGACTTCTGAAATAGACAGCTGTAGATACTACAGCTAGATAGACACAATGTATTTTACTGGGTTACCAACACAGAGCTCTGCCTCTGCTCAAGTTGTTAATTAAAAGACCAGCAGGGGATGCTAGTGTACAGTATTGGAGTACTTTGAAAGAGGAGGAACTAAAGTACTGCTTTAGCCAGACAAGATAGGCTGGTGTGCAGATCTAAGCCTTTTCAAATACTACACAGTAATGTTAAGTTTAATTTTATTAGTTATCCATAATCCAAATATTGCTACATACAGATCATGTTTTGCTCCAAAAGTAAATAACCCGGATAAGCATAACTTTCTCATTTCTCAAACAGAAAAATCCTACACACACACACACACACACACACACACACACACACACACACACACACACACACACACACACACACACACACACAAAATCTGTCAATTAGTATAAAATGAAAGTGGCTGCATGATTTACATGTAAATGTCTAAAAACTGCTATGAACCCTGTCAAAGTTTTAGACACGGCAACACTGGTAACATGAAAGGTGAATATAAAGAAGGTACAAGAAAACATCTGAAATGGAATGCACAAGATAACAGAACTGACATTTAGTGCAGCAGTCTTAAAGAATCCCCATTTAAAAATGTTGTTACAACACTGGTCCAGCAATGAGACTACCACTATGCTCACATTTATTGCAACACTCTCCCCTGACATACAAAACATGTAGCTTTAGCATTACTACTCTGCTATGGAATCAAGGTTTTGCACAAACACTTGCCCATTTCTACGCAGCATTACTGTTTTTTCTCTCCCCGTCACTTTTCTTCTACAAGTCACAACATTAAATAACTGTTTATCTATGTACGTTTACCTGGCAAAACAATTCCAAATAAATACTGCATATACTGTATTTCTGAAAATTCTTATCTTAGCATTCTTTAAAAAAATGGAGATCCAACTGGGTAAAATTCATGGCAGTTAATTCCCCAGAAATGCAAACATTGGAACAAGATCGAGCAATGAACAGTTATGTACTCACCATAAATGTAGATCTTGGAGAGAATCTCATCAGGGCACACTTAGAACTTGCAGCTGCCAGGCACTAGGACCACATGGAAACTTTTCCAAGCAGTCCACCAGGAGCCACCCATGACTACATCAGACACTAGCTACTGCTTAAACATGGGTGGCCCCTTCTCTCTTCAGTTCCCCGCCAGAGATCATGCTTGGAGGACATCCCTGTAGGGAATAAGAAGAGAACCTAGGGCTCTGCCAACCAGGCGAGGCAGAGATCAGCAGGTAGATCCTCTTGAAGGAGGCAGCACTCACTAGAGTCCCAGAAACCTAAAAAGGGAAGAAGGGTGGGACAGCATGGCCTGATGAAGAGATTTTCCAAAGATCTACTGTTGCAGTGAGCATATAACTATTCTATCTTCTTTGCCTCTCAGTCTCACTCTCTCTCACATCAGCCCACAACTATGGAATGAGTACAAAGCAGTACTGACCATAACAGTCAGTGTATCTGGGGTCTGCAGGCCTAAGAAAGCAGGTCTTTAAAGCACAACTAGGTTAAAGCTGGTCCTTATTTGAGGGGCAATGTCCACACTGTAGTGTTTAATGAGACGGACAATACTCCAGGTGGCAGCACAGATTTCTGCAGCCGACACGTTTTTGAAACATGCAATAGATGTGGCCATGCTTCTAGTGGAATGACCATGAACAACTAAGGATGTTCCTTACCATACCTCCTATAACAAACAGTAATCCAGTTTACTAACCATCTGGACAGGCACCATTTAGAAACTGGTGCGCCCTCTTTCCCAGGGGTGAACAAAACAAAAAGCTGTGAGTACTTCCTGCAGTCCTTCATGTAGTGTATATAGTATCAGAGTATTCTGTGTACATCTAGAGTATGGAACAATGCTTCCCCTGGATTGGCATACTCAGGAAAATAAACTGGAAGGTGGATGAGTTGATTTAAAGTAAACTTAGACATCACCTTTGGCAAAAACTTAGATTAATATGCAAAGACACCCAGTCTTTGTGGAAAATTAGGAGTCTCACACATTAGAGCCTGTAGCTCTGAAATCCTTTGAGAAGTAATATCAACCAGAAACAATGCTTTCCAAGAAAGAAAGCATAAGCCACAAGTCGTGGCTGGCTCAAAAGGAGCCAAAGTAACCTTTTTGAAAACAAAATTCAGGTCCCAAGCCAAGACTGGATAAAATGGCAGCCAAGTGCACTTTAATAGAGGAATATAGCAGGCTTGCATCTGACGAGGACGGCAGACACTCTAGAATCTGATTAACTGGACAGGTAAATGGATCTAATTGATGAGAAGCAGTCCACAAAGCAAACCGCTTCCACTTCATTGAATAAGTGGCCCTGGTGGAGGGTTTTCTGGCAGCCACCTTTTGGGAAACCCCAAACCTAGCAATGGCTGTTTTCAGGAGCCATGCATGACGATGAAGTTAATTGATGTCTGGGTAGACCAGGGTTCCCTCTTCCTGTGACAGGAGGTACTGTCATAAGGGCAAGGGACCTGGTGGTTCCACTGGCAGCAGCTGCAGTAGAGTGAACAAGATCTGGTGAGGCCATAGGACAGCAATGAGGATCAGAGCTGCCCCCTCCATCTGGAGCTTGAGCAGCATCCTCTGAATTAGTTGTGCAACTGTACACCCCTTTATAAGGGCATGGAAAGCTGATAGAGCTGCCAAATGCACTTTAAGTGAGGAATACTGTAGACCAAAGTCTGACAGGGACAGCAAGTATTCCAGCATTACATTTACAGGACATGTAAATGGGTCCAAATTCTTGGAAGCAGCCCACAAAGTGAACAGATTCTACTTCAAGGAATAAGTATGTCTGGTAGAAGGCTTTCTAGCTGTGCAGTGGTTAACATAGAAACATAGAAGTTGTCGGCAGATGGGGACCATATGATCTATCAAGTCTGCCCTTGGTTTCCAAACCCCCCCTTACTTAGCTGCCTGCTTGAGTATTCCACATGGTCTGTCCCATGCCCGCTTGAATTCCCCCACCGTCTTGGCTCCCACCACCCCCTCCGGCAGGCTATTCCATGGTTCCACAACATGCTCCATGAAAAAGAATTTCCTCATATTGCTCTTGAACTTTCCTCCCTCAAGTTTAAGGTCATGCCCTCTAGTCCTGTTGTAGTCTTAACTGAAAGAGATTCTGCATGTGCACCTTGTTGCCTTTAAGGTATTTAAATGTTTCGATCATGTCCCCATGATTCCTGCATTGCTCTAGGGAGTATAATTGAGGTCATCTAGTCTTGTCTTATATACGGTTTCTGATGCAAGCCCTGCACCATCTTTGTTGCTCTTCTCTGTACCGTCTCTAGCCTATCCATGTCCTTCCTGAGGTGTGGCCTCCAGAACTGGACATAGTACTCCAGGTGAGGCCTTACCAGGGACTGATACAGGGGCATGATTACTTCATGCCTTCTGCTTGTGATACCCTTCCCTACACATCCCAGGATGCCACAAGCTTTTAGTGCTGCCTTTTCACATTTACTGACCTTGATGTCATCTGATATGATCACCCCCAGGTCTCGCTCCTGCCTAGTAGCCACCAGCTGCTCTCCTCCCACCGAGTACAGTTTCCCTGGGTTGTGTTTTCCCAGGTGCATGACCTTGCATTTTTTGGCATTGAATTTCAATTGCCAGGTCCTGGATCACTCCTCCAGTTTTCAGAGATCAGCTTCCATGCTTTGCTGTCCCTCTGGTGTGTCCACCCTGTTGCCGATTTTGGTGTCATCTACAAATGGGCACACCTTTCCCTTCAGTCCATCTGCAATGTCGCTGATAAATATGCTGAAGAGGATCGGCCCCAGAACCAAGCCCTGCGGGACCCCACTAGTCACCCTCCCCTCCTCTGACAGAGTACCATTCACCAATACTCTTAGAGTTCTCCCACATAACCAGATTCTGACCCAGTTCGTCACCTCGGGCCAGACTCCCATGTTCTCCAGCTTTTTGACCAGTCTCCTGTGCGAAACAGAGTCAAAAGCCTTGCTGAAGTCCAGGTAAACCACATCCACTGCCCCACCCCGATCCACGGTTTTGGTGACCCAACTGAAAAGAATCAACCAGGTTTGTCTGGCAGGACCTCCCTGCCATGAAACAGTGTTGATTTTTGTCAAGTTGACCAGTTTGCTCCAAAAAAAGTTACAATTCTTTCTTTCAGCAGGGGCTCCATCAGTTTTCCCATGACTGATGTTAGACTAACCGGACAGTAGTTTTCTGGCTGTTCCTTGCTTCCACTCTTGTGGAGTGGTACTACTGTTGCTCTCTTCCAATCCTCCGGCACCTCCCTGCTCCTCAATGATTTGTTGAAGAGAACTGCTATTGGGGCTGTCAGTACTCTCCCAAGTTCTTTAAGTATTTTTGGGTGTATCCCATCTGGCCCCATAGCTTTATCTACCTTTAACTTGTCTATTTCCTCTAGGACTCTCCTCTGTGAAGGGACCCATGTCTATTCCTTCACTTGGACACTTCTTTATGCCTATTGTTGGTCTGCTTCCTGAGTGAAGACTGAGCAGAAGTACTCATTGAGTGCCTCTGCCTTCTTCCAGTCTTGCTTTGTGGGTTGTCCATCCTTTGTGATTCCAACAATGCCCCCTTTGGTCTTTTTTTCTCGTATGTACCTGTAGAAGGTTTTGTTACCCTTTTTTACTTCCTGAGCTATCCTAACCTCTGAGCCTTTGCATTTCTCATCACTTTTCCTGTCTCTTTTCATTTCTGTTTGTATTCTGTTTTGTCCGCCTCGTTCCATGACTCCTTGTACTTTCTGAAGGCTATGTGCTTCTCTTTCACCATGGTTGGCACCTCCTTGGAAAACCAGTGGGTTTTTTCCTCCTTTTGTTCTTACTCACCTGACGGGCACACTGTGATACGACTATGGTTACTGCAACCTTCAACCTTGCCCAACATTCCTCAGTGCTCCCTTCTGTTGTGTTACTAAGGTTGTCTCTCAGGCAGGCCTGAAGTCAAGGACCTTCAGTTTGGAGTGTGTGGGGTCTTCAGTCCTTTTTACCCTGGAAAATACCTTGTTATGGTCACTGTTGCCCACGTGGTTCCCTGCTTCGATGCCCAGAACCTTATCGCTATTTGTGAATGTCAGATTTAGAATTGCATTACCCCTTGTGGGTGATGTCACTAGTTGACTTAGGCCTACTTCCTGTAGTATGACTAGAAATTCCCTGCTTTTTTGTGATGCTGCTGTGTGGGTACTCCAATCTATATCCGGTAGATTTAAATCCCCCACCAGAACCATGTCCCCTTTGCCTGACATCTGGAGGATGGTTTCCAAGATTTCCTTATCCCTAGCTTCCTCCCGATTTGGGGGACTGTAGATTATTCCTACCCGAATGGGTTTCTGGCTTCCAGCCCCCGATTGTGATCCATAGATCCTCCGTCTCCCCTTGTGCCTGCTGCATTTCTGTAACATTGATGGTATCATTAACATAAATAGCTACCCATCCCCTCCCTTTTTCCCAGTCCTATCTCTTCTGAACAAGTTGTACCCCGGGATAGTCACCTCCCAACCGTGATTGCTTGTGAACCATGATTCGGTCATGGCAACCCAGTCTAGTCCTGCCTCCGCTATTGTGGCAGTGAGGTCAGTCATCTTGTTAGCCAGACTGCATGCATTGAGGCATAGCACTGACCATTCTTGATGGGTCACTTTGTTTGTCATGCACCCCCCCCCGATCTTATTGTTTGCCCCTTTGTCTTTTTTTATGTTTTTGTTTCCTCCCTTTCCTTTGGACATCTGCAGAGTCAGAAAGCATTTCATGTTTCCTGCTATCTGCTTTTGCTGTCCTGGAGTGTGTAGATATAGTGCTAGCTGAAGGGAGAGAGAGATGGCAGGCTCTATGTATACTTCTCCTTGAGCTACCATCATCTCTCCTCCAGCTAGTTTAAATGTCCCACGTGGACGTCAAATTTCTGGCCCAGTGCCCTGACTCCCTTCTTAGTCAGGTGGAGGCTGTTGAATTTGAAAAACTCCCATTCCCAAAAGTTGCCCCAGCTTCTGATGAAGTGGTGCCCCTTTGTGTGGCACCAGTCCTTGAGCCATGCGTTAAGCTCACTTATCTCTTTCACTCTGATTTTCTGCCTGTTCTTTCCCTTTTCCCAATCAGGCAGAATTTCAAAGAACGCAATGCTGGATGAAAATGAAACCAATTTCTTGCCGAGCTGTGCAATGTGCTCCTTAACCTCCTCAACTGACCGGCTAGCAAGGTCATTGGTCCCTAGGTGACCAGGATATTTGAGCCCACTTCTTCCCTCTTAACTATGTTGACTATTCGTTTGGTGTCCCTTCAAGCGGATGCTTCTGGGATACATCAGACTTGCACATCTGCATGTTCGTTTTGTTTCAGGTGGGGGTCCACACCACGAATCATGGTTAGATTTCCGCTTGCGACACCAATGACCCAGGTTCGGGAATGGACCCTCCCTGGGGTCAGTGGGCCAGCTGGGGGAGAAGGATCGAGTGTTCTGGGGACTGCTCTCCTTCTCCGGGGAGGAGGGAAGAGTGTCTATCATGTGGACCCCTAGGCGGAGGGCGGGGAGGCACTGCAGCAACAGGCGCTAATATGTCAGGGGCAGGGCAGATGCTGGATGTCATTGCATCCCTGCACATGGGGAAACAAGCAACAGAAAATGCGGCCCGCTCTGCAGTCCACTGCCTCCGAAGCCTGCTGGGGGCAGGGACCCGCTCGTGGCCCCTGACCGGGGGTAATCTGGGGCTTGCCCATGATGTCCTTAGAGGTGGGAAGCCCCTCTGTGGCCCTGCCTGGGGGCAAGCCTGGCATGGGGCAATGGGCGGACAGGTCCAGAAGAGAGGGGGCTCAGATGCGTCTGGGAGCCCATAATGGAGCTGTGAGGATTAGGGTAGTACCTTCCATCCTCAGTTTGAGTAGGACTCTATTACAGGAATTCAATTTTTCACCAGAAAAAGGCTCCATTGAGCAAGTTCATTCACAAGGAGGTCCTGGGTAGGACAGTTGATATACATACGTACAAGATAGTTGATATACATGCAGTACAGTAAATCAGGTACGGAAATCACAATTTATACAATAGGAGTGAGCTATATTTTTCACTGCTAAAAGCATGTATTACTACCACAGCGAGATAAATGCACGCCTAGGCTAACAGTGATAAATGCCATTTATAAATACTGTGCTTACCTCACCAACATTTATTCTCACTGTGGTGATGTCACAGACAAGACCATTACCTCGCCCTCAGTGCTGAAACTTGTTTCCAGCTCAGTTAAACAAATGAAATTCACCTGTCTTTCAAGCATCTAAAGCCCCAACAACGGGTTTACTGCATTCAGTCTCAGACACTCACATGCTGAGATAATCTCTAAAGTTCCTACTAGAAAAAAAAAAAAAAAAAGAGCACTGACTGCTAAATACATCAAACCATGCAGACTCAAAGCAACAAACATACTTTGATACAGCTGAACTATACTGGAAGAATAAATAAATTTTCCTTATAGAAGAAAACAAAACCAATGAATGTGGAAGAAGTTTTTCTATCTTGCACAGTTTGAAAGCAACAGACGCCCACTTCAGAAAAGCCTATTGTATAAATCGCACACATGATGTGCAGATCATGTGATATGTGAAATACCTTCACTCGTGAACAGTGACCTCTGGGATACTCTCACTCGTGAGTATCCAGAGGTCAAAGTTCACTCGAAGATATTTCACATCACACTCCTGCCCATCATGTATCCCACATATATCATAAGAAAAACACAAACAGTACATATTTTAAGGTAACAGTAGCACTTGAGAACAGACCTAGCATGAAAATACTTTAGGAGATTGAAAAACAGGGGATACATTAGCAGTGCAATTTTGCCAATTAATAGTTGAACTCACTAGGTTAGAAACTGTCCAATTATCAGCTGAAACAGCTTTACCAATTACTGGGGTAATTCATAGAGCAATTTCCCTTTCCAAGAGAGGGACAACACATCTCATCAGAAAACTCCAGGTCCTGGAGTGAGTGAGCAGAAATGTGGCAGTTTTGCACTGTGTGGGGATGCAAACAGGACCAACTCTGGATGATTCCAGCTTGCGAAGATGTTTACCACAGGGGTCAGTAGTTCCCATTTGTGCATACTGGACTGTGGCCTGCTTAGCCTGTCTGCCAAGACATTTTGGAGACCTGAGAGATATATGGCTGACAGTTCTTGGCTGTGTGACAGAGCCCAGTACCATACTCTCATTGCTTCCCTGCAAAAAAGGTAGGAATGAGTGTCCCCTTATTTGTTGATGTAATGCATCCCACTGACATGGTCTGTCTGAATTAAGAAAGGACTGGGGCACAGATGTTTCTGAAATTTCTGGAGGCTGTACAGGACAGCTCCTTTCCAGGACATTTATGTGGAACTGGACCTGTACCTTTGTCCCGAACCCCTGTCTCTGGTAAGGGTCCAGGTGAGCACCTCAGCTGGAACCTGAGGCATCTATGGTGAGGATCCGTACAGGAGTTGGTACAAGGAATGAAGAATGCCTTCAAGAGGTTTTCATAATCCATCCACCATAACAATGCTTTGTAAAGCAGGGATGCGACAAGCAATGTTTGGTCCAGCTCATTCATCAGTTGACCCCACTACTCTGAGTGCCCACTGGGGAATCCTCATGTGTAGTCTAGCCTGTGGCACCGTTCGTATGGCAGTGGCTATAAGCTCCAGAAGATGCAACAGCATTCTGGCACGGACATAGCAACTCCTGGATACAAAGAGTGCTTTGGCAATCAGATTTTCTGCCCTGTCCTGTCCTGTGACAGTAAAGCACATCCCTTCTGTATCCAGGACTGCCCCCTATGTATTGCAGTCTCTGGCAGGAGGTCATTACAGATTTCAGTACATCGATTGAGATACCAAGACTTTTGAACAGGTGTATTAGACACAGGGTACATAACAGAGCATCCCTGGAGCTGGCCTTCAGGAATCAGTCGCCCGGATATGGTAAAACATATAGGCCTTCCCTGCGAAGGGTTGCTGCCACTACTGCCAAGCATTTGGTAAAGACCCGTGGCATAGAAGACAAGCCAAAAAGGCAATACCTTGAACTGGCAGTGCTTCCACTTCAGCACAAACTGGAGGTATTTTCAGTGTGATTTCCTGATTTTTGACAGGACAGTATGCATTCTTCATTGTCCAGAGAACAAAGCCAGTCCCCAGTTTACAGAAGGGAATCAGAGCTTGCAGGGATACCATTCGAAACTTATTGTACTCTGTAGAAGTTGATTCCCAAGATCCAACACAGGACACAGATCCACTGTCCATTTTGGAACCAGGAAGCATCTGGATTAGAACCCTCTGTTTCTCTGTTGAGGGGGAACTGGATCTATAGCAGGTTTCTTAAGCAAGGATTGAACCACTTCTTTCAGAAAACACATGGTCCAGAGAATAACAGGAAGGTGTCGGAAGATGACCTAGAGGGGTTTCCAGAAGCCATGCTGCAGTCTGGGTAGTATCCACTAATGCAGCAAAAATAGGTGAACTTATAATGGAGGGTGCACATGGGACCTCCAAAAATTCCATCAAGTTTCTTCCTCTTTCACTGCAAAGCCCATGGCAGTTTGCATTTGCTGCATCATTGCTTGAAAAAAATGGGATTTTTAGGAGGATACCTTGGGGTAGACACCACAGAGTCCTCATTACAGGATGAGAGGGCAGCACTGGAATGAGGTGCCACATAATATTCCTCATAATCCTTCTCCAAATCCTCATTTAAAACCATGAGGTGAGTATTATATTCTAACTCAATCATAATCTCCGTTGACGACCGGTGCAAAAGGGGGTGCCGGTGAAACAGGCAGCAGCCTCACAGGAGGAATCTGAGATGTGCTGGCATCAGAGGAGGCATACCTGTTTGTACCATCGACAGGATAACTGCCTGCATGGGTAAACTGGCAGAGCATGCTGTATAATTTCTGAAAACTACCCCTGGCTGGAGGCCATGACTGTTGGTGTCTACAATGGGTCATGGCCCGACAAAAATGGCATCATACCATCCACAGTTGGTATGGCAGTGCCTAAGCCAGACCCAGACTTTTGTATCTCAGACGGTCCGGGGGCTGTAAACATTACCAGAGTGGGAGATGATGCACTTGAATGACCTTGTATTACTGGTGACCAGGACCTCACCAGCAAAGCAGATTTTTTTCTTTATGTTTATACTTATGGCTCAACAATGAAGAGGGCCATGAGGACAACCAGTCTCGGTCTGGATCTTTTGGCTTTGGCGGCATCTGCTCAACCAACATTGATGGCAGCACAGATTTTAGGCCTTGGTCCTTCTCTAAGAGCCTTCTTACGACATCACCTTGTAGCCTGATTAAAGTTATGGCAGATCTCACAAGTCCAGATGTTGTGAGACAGGCCCAAACAGCACATACAGACCGTGTGAGTCTTTATAAATTGTACCTCAGCACTTACAATACTGAAATAAAGTTTTACTGGATTTTGGTGGCATGCAGAGACGACAAAGAAACACTTACATATTTTTATTAAACAAATATTTATATAAACAGCAACAGCTAGTGGATGACGTTTCCTTCAGCAGGTCCAACGAGTATGATAGACGGTAGGAAAAAGAACTGAGGAGTGACGGGGCCACCCACGTTTAGACGCGGACACATGATGTCAGCACATTGAGGATTTGCTAAAAAAGAATTTGCAACAGAGGCTAGGTCTCTTCTTTAGGATTAGCCACTTTCTTACGAGAGATGCCAAGCTGCGGTTGGTCCAAGCAATGTTTCTTTCAATGGTAGACTATGCGGACTTCCTTTAGTCATTGTCCCATCTCTTCCCTTGCAAAACTGACCACTCTACCACAGAGCCCTGAGGTTTATAACGGGACTTCCCTTTACCATTAGTCATTGCCCTTTGTCAAATCAAATCAAATTTTATTTATAAAGTGCTTTTCAAAGTTATCAAAGCGCAAATACAATACAGATAAAACAGCCAACAATAAATATACATTTAAAAAACAATAGGTTGGCCTAATCAAAGGCTTTCTCAAATAAATAACTTTTTAAAGAAGCCTTGAATTGCTCTGTGGACTGGCACTCTCGAATCCGACGAGGTAGAGAATTCCACAGGATTGGGGCCATAAAAGAAAAAGCTTTAGCCCCAGATGATTGTAAACGTAACCTGGGAACCTTCTAGTATCCTCGTCGGCAGAGCCGAGTTGAGCTTAAGAGGCGGTAAGGCCAAAGAGAAGATCTTGCAAGTAGTCCAGTCCCTTGACCGTAGGGTCTTATTGGTCAGCAATGCGACCTTGAAGGTGATTCTCCATCGCACTGGCAGCCAGTGCAGTTCGCGCAGCAGAGGTGTGATATGGCAAGTTCTTGGCAGCCCCGTCAACAACCTGGCCGCAGCGTTCTGCACCAGCTGCAGGCAACGGAGATCCACTCCCGGCAACCCTAGATATAGAGCATTGCAGTAATCAAGATGTATGCAGCCATTGGGTGTACTTTCCTCCAGTTCAGGCCGGATAGAAATGCTGCACTATGGACCTTCAGAGCTATTTCCAAAAAAACTTCCTCAATATATTTCTGACTGTCTACCACTATGCTTATTAAGTAATTATGCATTGAGAAGTTACTCATTTATCTCATTGAAAGTACCCAAAGTTAAATCATGCTTTGGTAGAGCGGCCATAAGCTTTGTGCTGCCCTCTCTTTGAAACAAACTGCAGAAAACACTGAAATTGAGCACCCCTGTCAGCCTTACTGCCTTCAAGTCTATATTCCCACCTCATAAAGGAACCGTGCAATTTTTTTCCATGTCCTTAGTCAGTATCAACATCTGCTGTGTTACCTTATCTTGCCTGGCTCCGAATATGATGAATAGGTCTCTTGATTCCTATCACTTTCTTCCCACTGCCTATTATCTGTCCAAATTTTCCTTCTCGTGCATTACCCACTTGTTCTCTGGCATTGCTATCCTTTACTGCTACTCGTCAATTGTAATTTTTTCCTGTTTCCAGTTATATGGTGGAAGGTCCCCGAATCTGTTGGTTGAGACCTGTCCCCTCACTCCGTTGCCTCCGCACTCCCCATGTCACCCTGTGGTCCCTTAACAATACCCGCCCAATCCTGCACTCCCTCCCCTCCATTGGTTTCCCCCTTTCCCCCTCCCTTGCTATAGCTCTTCAGGCGTCCCACTCCTATCCTGACCTGTCTTGTCTTTGTGTACTCAAAGTACCGTTTAATCTACTTTTTATTACTTAACCGTGCTCCTTTTTTCCCTCTACAATATTGTTATGTACATGTCTGCCGCATCTTGTAAATTGCTCTGTACTGTAATATGCTCACTTGTGTTATGGTTCTTGTTACCTTGAATTTTGATTTTGTATTCCTTTGTCTCGACTGTATATATTTGTATGGATTTCTATTGTACTTTGACCTTGTTCTACCCAGGTTCATCTTGCAAATGAGCCTCGCTCAATGGTGTTCACCTGGATAAATAAAGATTTTGATTGATGTCATCTTGGGCAGCCCCTGGCTAGCAAAGGTTTCCATGTGGTCCTAGTTCCAAAGGTGTGGCCTAATGAAAGAAATGACCTCAAAGAAGATCATTTACTTCTTATCCTTGTTACAAAACAGACTCAGCTCATCTTTGAACTAAGGGCTTCACCATTAAGGATTATACAGCAATATTATGAACATGGGATATACTGAATTGGCGTGCATCACAAAGACGGCATGCACAACCAGTTAGGTTGCCTGGCAAAGGCAACCCACACAGCTGAGCTGCTCACATAAGTTGACATAAGGGCTAGGTGTTCACTTTCATATTGTTCCGTTGAGGAATGTTTAATGGAAGAGGGGTGTTTTAAACAAAAAATGAGGACTATGAATGCCCAGGGGTCTAGGTGGTTGGCGAATACCAACTGCCACATGGCAGCCCTGGCACTCTCCCCTCCACAGGTGTCTCACTGGGTGGTGTGATCTTTGATTCCATTTCATCAACATTTGAGAATTTTGTATAAAGTAGGTATTTTATTTGGGATGTGCTTAAAAAAGGGAAATTTCTTTAATGTGCCTTTCCTGGTAAATAAATGTAAAACCACTGGTAGCTGGTGGAACATTGGTATTGCCCTTTAAGAATTCATTGGTAGATGGTGAAACACTGGTACTGAAAAAAAAGCAGGGAGAAAATGAATAGTTTTATTACAGAGTTAAACAAGGATTTTTATTTATAAAAATGGTTAGTCAAAATGTCTTTACCTAAATTTATATAGGAATTAACTGCAGCTCCCCTAGTACTAGGATAATGGGGCCATTTAGCAAACACTAAGGATGGCGCAGTATTTTATATATATTTTTTTTTTTTCACACACACACACACACACACACACACACACACACACACACAGGCAGGTTTAAAATTAAAATGGCGGCCCTGTCCCCTGTACCTCCCCCTACCCTGCAGTGTGCTCTGTGTTTGGCAGTGGGATCACTGACTCAATGGGCAGCTCCTCCTTGGATGCTTACACCATACCAGGTGCAGAGTTTTGAACTGTCTAGCAATGGTGACTGTGAGGTTGGCGCACTCTGTGGCAGGGCCCTTAATTCTGTTCTGTGCAAAAATGCAGTAATATCACTTTCTGATCTGGACTTTTTTGCACGTTTGTTGTCATATCATGAATGAGATAGTCTATTCACACATCCCAAGAACAGGAGCCATTTTAATCTGCTTACTTAGTGTTTTGTTGCTATGTTGAACACCTTTACAAATTCCAGAAAACACTCCTTCCACTGTGGCAACAGCATGGCTACACAGTGAACTTCAACGTATTATTATAACATAGCAAGAAAATTTATTGCACTCTGATTAGTCAATTGCCACCTTCACCAGTGATGTTATCCAAGCATAACATCACTGTATGAAGGTCCAGCCCCATGACCACACCAAATTTAGTGCACACACTGTTCCCAGCACCTTTACTGTCCTGCTGTGGACCTCTAGCGCTAGAGTCGGAAGAAACCTCATAACTCCTCCACAACACACACACACACACACACACACACACACACACACTGTACATTTTCCCAATCCTGGGCACAGTAGCAAAACACCAACTCCATGCACAAGCACAAAAAAGGATCCTGTTATTTATCTCGGCATCCCTTAGGAAATGACCATCCTGTACTCCCTTGCTTCATTGTCAGTACTGTAATGAAGCACACGCTCAGCCATTTCCAGAGAAACCACACACAGCAACGGACTAAAAAATGTAACAAACTGCAATAAATCCCCTTAGCTGGTTAAGTAGCTGAGCAGAGAAACCAAACAGCAGATCTTGTTTGCCTGATACCCAGTTCAGCAGTGGAGCAGTAAAAAAACCGCACACCCGCTCTGTCAACCTACTTTCAGCGTGTCGCACAATCGCATTTACATTTCAAAACTGCAGCAGCTCCCTTCACTTACCCAACACATTGTATTGCCCCTGACGGTCTGAGATCCTCATGCACACACACAAAAAGTACACCAGTACTGGAGAACAGACCAATGGTGATGGACAGGGGGACAGGGGAAGAGTCAGATGTTAAAACAAGAGTAGCTTCTCAATAGAAAACCAATATGTAGCAACAGGACCACCTACTGGACACAATCAAAACTGTGGACTTTATTTTTAATCAATACACCTCCACACACACACACACACACACACACACACACACTCTCTACACTTCTTCCCTTTTTACAAGTGAGTCACAAATAGCAACTGTATAATAGCAATAAGGCACTTCAGGGTGTATGTTGTTGTGCAATAACGTCACTTCTCAGCTGTTGAACACACTTTGCCTGTGGCCTCGTGCTTCAACCACCAGAGGTGTGACCTTATTACACAGTAACGCCCCCCCCGTCATGCCTTATTGCTTAATTCATGGCTCAACTGCCTACTCCACTGGTTTCATATGCAAACTTGAAACAAACTGCTTAGTAGGAAATGCTTTCCATATGCTCCCCAGGCTAGGGGCTGCTTCTCTAGAGTCAAGATGGACGCCTGAGGGCGACCACTGAAAACGTGCTGACATTTTGGAGTGTGTTAACCACTCCTTCCTCAGAGTTAGCATGCCACAGCTAAGGACTGGATTTTATCCTGCTCCTGTCTCCATGGAGACCAGTGTTGCTAGGTATCACAGCTCTTACAACCGCACCCAGCTGTGTTGGTTAAAGTACCACTGTGTCTGTTCAGTAAACTATTACTTATACAGCACTAATGTTAAAGTGCAGATACAATGTGCTAATGCAAGCAGTGCTCTTTAGGTACATAATTCTTGGCAACATTTTTCCTCCCTTTTTCAGCCACTTGTTCATACCTTAGAAATGATTTGTGAGCCTACAAGGCTTCTTCTTGAAGAGGTGATTAAGGTTCGCAAGATCAGCTTACGTGAATTGCAGCAGGTAGTTGGGCATCTTAATTTTGCTTGCTTGCCAAGGTCAACCCCATGGGCAGGACATTCATGCTTAGGATAGCTAAGGTGGGCTCTAGTTGCAACAATACTCATCACAGGCTATGGATGATGGAAACCTTAAAGGAGGACCTGGGTGTTTTTTTTTGTTTTTTTTAATTCGTTTTAATGGGGTGGTCATTTGGCCACAGCTGGCCACCAGTCAGGAGTTGGGGCTGGCAGTATGGCCTAGAGGTTAGTGTAACAAACTATGAATGAACCTGGTACATCCAGAAGACCTGGGTTTGATTCCCAAAACTTCACTTGCATACTCTGCGACTCAGCAAGTCACGTAACCTCCTCAGTGATCCTGGGTTGCCCCTGAAAAACAAGCACTTCTTAGTTGGCCTTACCTAGTTACGGAATGAGTTATAGCTATTCATGGATGCAGCGAGAGGTTAAGGTTTTGGGGTCTACTTTGGGAAGCATGGTGCACCGACCAGTGGCCCCAGGCACAGGTAGCAGAAGGTTGCTTGCCTAGATCATGCTGTTGGAATTCTCTCCCCCCCCCCAGTTGTGGTGTCCTTAGTATTGTTAGGGGGAGGGGAGCAATGGAAGGACAAGACAACACCAGGGTAGTTTATACCATCAACGGCCAGCTGGGTAGCAAGTGCCCACTGGACAATCTAATGCCGGTTTTAGTGCCAAAATGTCCAATTATCAATATTTAATTTAAAGTGGTACATGTTCCAGGTGTTGATAACAGTACTGCTGACGATCGCTCTCATTCACAGTGAAGGGGATTCTGGGAGCTGACTCCAGAAGCGGAGATGTATCCCAGAGAAGTCCCTACCTACTTCTGGGAATGGTGACCCAGAAGCCTGGGAGTTACTCAGATCTTTAGCACCTAGCACAAGGGCGGCATACAAGAGAGATTTAGAGAATTTCCTGAATGTGCAGCAGGCCCAGGGGTTGGGAACTAGTGGCCCATCCCAGTGGAACAGCTATGCTTTATATTCCTCCATTAGATGAGGGGTCTACACTGGCAGCAGTGGGGCTGCACCTCACAGGGTCGGCACGGTTTTCCAAGGTCACGGGCCAGGCAGATTACATGTGGGCTTTTCCTTTCTGAAAAATGTTAGAGGGGGTGTGCCCGGGGTCCTAAACAGGCAGGATGGCAGGCAGACAATTAGCCTGGCACTCCTGGAGAGGGTGTGAAAGTGCTGCTGAAGGTGTGCTCCTAATATTTTGAAATGCAGTTGTTTATAATGGCCTTTTTGGTGGCTTTTAGGGAGGACTTTAGCATATCAGAACTGGTGCAGTCTAGTAAGGTGACTGGTTTGCCAGTGACCTAGGGGGAAGATGACAAGGTAGTGATGGCCGATGTCTGTGTCAAGTTGTGTAGGAGCAAGATGGACAGGAGGGTCCATGGGTGTTGGTGCAGCCTGAGATCACCCCTGGGGATACAGTGGACATTAGGGCACAGGTTCAGGATTACGTGTCTTGTTGGACCACAGGAGGAGTGGCATTTTTCTTGCAATGAGGACAGGTCCCCAGTGACGGTCTTTGAATTTTGACGTGTTAGGGAAGGCCATGAGGGAAGTGGGGTGAATTTGAAAGAGTTTAATACTCACTCTTTCCCTATTGGGACTGCCTCATATGCTAGGGTGGAAGGGTTAATGGCTAGTCAGATACAGTCTCTTGGCCATTGGAAGTTGTAAGCTTTTGTGAAATATGCAAGATCACATTTGTTGTAGCACTTGTTTTGTTCATGGACAGGTCACAGTCCCAGGCCCAAGCAAGTGTGGATCTGTGGGCATTCTCATGTTCACTGGGCAACTGTCAGAGCAAGACAGTTCCAGGGAGGTGAGAACCTGTTTCTGGACCCTAGGCAAGCTTGAGTGTGGCTGCTGGGATGACAGGGTGATGAGATGAAGTGCTCTGCTGCCATGGATCTTAGATGAAGCTTGGTGGTGGGGCCCACCCAGTATCCTGGTTGTACACTTGGGAGGCAACAATCTGGGGATGAAAAAAGTAATGGAACTGTTGTGATAATGAAGAGGACTTTGCCTTGTTAAAATGCACTTGGTCCTAGGTGTACATTTTGTGGTCTCACATTGTTCAAAGACAGCACTGGTGGCATGCACAAGACCCCAGAGTGACAAAGATCACACAGACTGATCAATATGGCAATCACGTCATTTATGGACAGTATTTGGGTCTGTCTTGAGGCATGACACCACTGTAATAAAAAGATACCCCAGCTATATAACCAGGACAGTGTGCACCTGCCTAGCCTAGGGAATGGTAGGTTTCTAGATGACAAAGTGCTTTGGCAGAGCTAGTAGTGTGAAGTGCTTGGGGGAGAATAAACAATTATGGAGTGCTCATCCTGTGGCGATAGTAGTGTAGCACGGTCTGTACAGTGTTTGGGGGAGAGAAACAATCATGTACCTTTTCAGGCGGATCAACCCTGAGGCTGGCATGAGGTGAGGGCTCAGATGGCTTGTTGTTCCCATTCAAGGGGAAGCCACAGGTGTAGCCACTTCTGGCTTTGCCCACGGGATGCAGCACCCTCCGATGGGAGAGGGGTGCCTTGGCACCCAGGCCAGAGTGGACCCTCATACCCTGGAGCTGGTTCCCTTGCGGTGGCTTGTACCCATTCAGTTGACTCCACTAGGGATAAGGGGATGGCCATTGTGATAATCATGATGATTGAATGAATGAATTGCCAGGACTTCCTTTGCGGCACACATCATGCTGATTTGGCTGTAACTGTTCATTACATTCTGTTCAATAAATGCATGGCTGTGGCCATTTTCTCCAAAGCATGTTGTCTATGTCAGTCTGTTCAAGTGGAAGGAGGGGGCTGTGACCTACAAGACAATCCAGCATTATATAGGTAGATAAATTGAGCACTGCCTGCAGAACAACATTCAAAATATATTGTTTTATGTTATGCATTAGTCACAGGACTACTGAACCATACAAAAGCACAGGAAAAGTATTATGGCATTACAAGAAGCCACCCCCACTAAATAGACAGAAAATAAACTATCTGCCAGTTGCATTAGCCTGCACCTTTGCTGATACCCCCTGTGACTGCAGAAGTCTGTTAACTCACTGTTTCTGCTGTATTGCTCCATTGTCAAATAACTTGTTCCTCTATTGTATGCAACCTAACAGACTTAGGACACCTTCAAAAAAGGACTCTAGCTCAAAGGTCCTCCAGACAATGCAGAGAATACATAGGTGACTTATAAATTTTTTTTTGTTAAAACACATACCAGACGTGTGCAACAACCCATAAACCTTGAGAGATTTATTAGGGCATCACACACTGAGGGTATGTAAAAAAAAAAACAAAAAAAAAAAAAACAACTTCAGACACACAGTTGTCCGTTTTATTTTTTTTTATAATTACTGGTGCAAGGAGTCCATTCCAAAGAAAGTCAGTGAAGTAGAAACTCTTTCCACTGGCTGTGATCCCTGTTGTCCCTTGCTCAGTCCCTCCTCCATGCAGACAGCACACCCACCACACACCCACCACACACCGTCTCCAGTATGGACATTATTTTATTTTTTAAAAAACTGTGGAGCTGCTTGAGCTAGCGCTATAGGCAGTCAGCCACAGTCCCATCCTGGATTGCACTCACGGTCACCAGAAACAGACGATCACCCAGATATAGCTTTTAAGTTGTAAAGGCAGGATCAACCAGATTACACAATAAAAAAAACTAATGAAGAATGAGAGTGGAGAGGCAAATAAGTGTAGTACTAGCGGCTTGTTGCTAAGCAAGAAATGGAGCTGCCATGTTTGTGGAACTTTTCAGCCTACCCACTCACAGAATAAGAGCCAATGAGGTAGCAGTAACAAATGGAACTGAAGGAGGAGTGAAAAAAACTATAATAACTGGGTAACGTGGTGATTACGGCATTTGAAACACTATGTCAAAGCATTCATTAAAGGGGGTTACCAGTAATTATAAATAAATAAATAAATAAAATGCCTACAAAAACTTGCACACCCTAGAAAGAGCTTGACGCACTACAACATGAACTGTTCTTTTTTTATATGAACTGTCTTACTTTGAAAAAGACTATTTAGCAATCACTGCAAATTAACAGGGAACAGTTGGGCCAACGGCCCCACCTCAAGAGTGGGGCTGGTCCCAATGTGCACTTGGTGTGCAAAAAAAGTTTGGTTTACTTACCGTTTACTGTAATATAGTAGTTTGTATCAGACTCATTTTGCTTAGTTCTAAGCTGATATCTTCTGTTTCTGCAAATCCCAGAATCCCTTGCAGCTGACAAAGTAATAGGCATCATAATAAAGCAGCCTAAGACAGAACTCTTACTTCTCCATTAATTCAAGGATTTTTTACAACTGTACTATTGTCAAAACACTGATTCAAAAAACCAAGAAAAAGCTTAGTAACCTCCTTTCTGAACCTCCCTCGTCAGCCTCCCACTGGAGGATCCCACCACGAGCCACTAACATGGGCAGCTGCTCCAGACAGTCCCTGGTGCAGCTGCACTGAAATAGTACAAGGAGTCTCCCCCCCGATGACTTCCCCGGCTGCACATACCACCCACCGGTAGCCCCCCCCCCGGATATTGGTATTAGTGACTACAGGGGCGTCACCAGGGGTACAAAGTTGGGGGGGGAGGCGCTAATGCCTGTTAGTCAAAATCCTAATAAAGCTAGGGGTGTCCGGGGGCATGCTCCCCTAGAAAATTTTGAAATTTTACCTTCAAATGGTAACTTTTCTTGCATTTTAGTGGTGCAAGACATGTTTGAGAAGCCTAGTTAATCAGCCATCTATTTAATGGTACATGTGGAAAAATCTGGTTACTGGTCCACTGAGGACAGGTTACAGGAGGACCCCAGAGCAAATAAGAGACCAGAACAGCCATTATCCCAGCAGATTTGCTGGGAAGGTTACAGTTTCACACAGAAATATTGTTCTTGCCAACCCCCCCAAGCCAAGCGAAGCCACAGCACACACACAGTATGACACTTGCCTGCCAGCCATCCAATGCCACTAAAATTCCCCACCAGCAGCAGAAGCCGAGATGAGATGTGACCTGACTGGAATTAATCAATCTTGTGAATGAATGAAATGAAAAATAAAACTGGCTAGATTGATGATGACTCCATCATGCAAGCAGGGCATTTGTTTCATCAGTGAAAGCATGTAATAAGCCCTGTTTTTTTAACTAGGTTGTGAAGACTGCCTGAAAGGTACTGTGGATAAGAATGGAGTTTTTCAAATCTTTAAAGATCACCTGCAAAGCTGAGACTGGAGACGAATAAAAATTTCTAAATAAAAGTGTGTGTCAGTGTGATGTTTTGTAATCTCCTGCCTTTTTCAGTTTTAGCACGCATTATATCATGCACTGTCTGTATAGTTCAGTTAAATTTTTTCTCCATACTCCTGGTGTTCAGGAGCCGGGACAGTTCATTGTGTCATTCATGGAGTGACGTCTGTACTGTCAGAGTGTGAACAAGGCATCTGCCTGGCTCGCACTATAGCAAGCTGTCCAATTAAAACTCAGAGGTGACTTCTGAACCATGCACCCGTTTTCTGTTTTAAAATATCTGTTTTTACATGCTCGGAGTAAAAAACATAAAAAAAAGTAAAGTTTGATTAAAAATAAAGCTAAGCAGAGGGTAACTCACCCCATCCTCGCAGTTAGCTGCAGACGCGAGGAAATTTAAACGACTCTGCGGCAGTCTTTACTGTTGTGAATTATTCACATCACTGAAAGAAAAACTGAACTTCCCTAACCACTTTTTACTTTTGAATTGTAAACTACCGTGCAGGTCATCTCAGTAGTGTCAGACTCCTCCGGGAGGAGTTGGGGTGTCCGCTCCGCTGCTAGTGCACACAGAGAGAGAGAGAGAGCGCGAGACCTGCACTGCACTCAAGTCACTGGCTGCCTGCCACACTCACTGAGTCTTTTGTCTCGCTCTCGTCCAACTCCAGTCCTCAGTCCTGACTCCCCAGAGAGTCCAGCCAGCAGGGGGCATACTCTTGACTCCTTCCCTAAGCTGGCAATGGCAAGCTGCGCATTTCTCAGAAACTTTAGTTAGGCTACCACCTTGTGACTGTGTGAGTCGCTCCACTCACTACTCTGTCTCTCGAGTCAGACAGGAGTCAGATTTTTTTCCCCTAGACTTCAGTAGCAATTCGCAAGTTGCAAGTCAGACACACAATCTAAAAAACAGTATGGCTGCTATTTATTTATATTTACTGAAAATGATTGGGGGGGGGCTTTAACCTCCCCAGAATCAACGTGGTGACGCCACTGGATGGCTAGGTGTTAAAGGACCAGGCATCAGTGCTGGACAGGAGGCAGGCTCTATGCAGAGCCTCAGTCACTGCAGGTTTGAACAGCAGTTTGTGGCAATCTTAGTGCTCTGAAGCTGGCAATGGAAATGCTGCTTGCAATGTAGATGGAGCGGCTGTACTGAAATAGTACAAGGAGCCCTGCTCCCAAATGATATCCCCAGACATGCCTACCACCCACCAGTAGCCACCGTCGCTCACCAGTACTGGTGACTAAGTGTCAAGGGACCAGGAGTCCGTGCTGGACATGAGACAGGTTCTATTCAAGGTCTTAGTGTAGGTTTGAACAGCAGTTTGTGGCATTCTTATAGTGCCCTGAAGCTGGCAACATGGAAACGCTGAGCCACTAGGGGCTCAGAAGCCGATGGTAGCCTGGCGATGTAGCTCTACACCTAAGATGGCTAAATCTGGCAAAATCCAAATTTAATCTCATTATTTTGTTTTAAAACTTCGACAGAGTTGGGCGCACGGCCACACAGAGCATAGAGATATAAAAACCTTTTTAAATACCTTGCTGATTTCAATGTTAGCACTGTGCTTGCCTTCCCGGACACAGGTGGGCCTACTGCACAAAGTAAAATGGACCAGCCTACTCCTTCAGTCACATGGGATCCCTGCCTCAGTGGAGAGGCTCTTTGGGCAACTGTTAACGCAGACGGCACGGGTCGCGATGGCAACTAACCACTCCACCCAGGTCCTACAGGGCATGAAGCCCGCCTATTCCATAATGAGACCTGAATTAAGGCAAATGAAACTAAGCTACAAGAGCACATGGCCATACTCCAGGAACAGGCCACCATCACCAGGCTCATGCTCAAACTTTACTATCTTGAGAACCAGGGGAGAAGAAACAACCTCCGGTTCTTAGGATGCCCAGAAAAATCAGAAGACTTCCTCCAAAAGGCCCTCATGTTTATTCTGCAGCTTGATCCTAGCCATCCATTGCAAGTGGAAAGAGCCCATCCTACCCTTGTTCCAATGTCTAACAGCACCGAGAGACCTAGACCGATAAGCTAGTTTTCTAGACTTCAGGGACAAAAAGCATATCCTGGCTAAATCCAGAGAGCTGAGGAACCTAAAGTGGAGATCGCATCAAACAAATATGTAACCCCCGGACCCCTGCCTTTTTGCAAAACGACAGGTGGCATGCTGTTGAAGCTGACAGCAGTACCTGGTGGGGACTGGGTTCGAGGCGGACTAGGTTACTCAGCACAGGGGGCCTAGGTTTGGCTACTCTGCACAGGGGCACCCAAGTAAATCTGAACACAGGAAGCAATAACTAATGTCCAAAACCAGGAATGGGATTCTACAGTGTGGCTTTTATTCCCATCCAACTGAACAAACAAAGCATAGATGGACCCCCACGAGGCTACATTCCTGGTAATCCAGATTAGAGACACAGAACACTTCACTATTCCAGCCCTCAGGCTCTGAACCCACCAGGCACACAGCTCGGACTTGCACGCAGCTTTGGGTAAACAGTCAGACTTGTACACTACTTGAGTTTTCCCCATGGCCAGCTCCCTGCCCATTGGCAATCCAGCGGTCCATATGGGAATGAACCAGTTTTCCTATTGGTGGCTCCCCAAACCACCCTTAGAGCCTTCGACTCCTAGAGGGAATTTTCCTTCCATCCGACGTCTGGGTACTTCCCTCATCACTGGCCAAGTGCATGAGGCAAAGTAGAAATCCACAGAGCAAATCCGTAGAGGTGGACCTGGTTATTAAAGATGGGGGAGGCTCTCCCACCTCCAACTCCTACAATCCATACCTGGCCATTTCTCTGGAAACTAAACAACTCTTTTGAAAGCTTGGCGATGTAGATTACTGGGTAGACGTATGCCATCTCCTCTACATGTCTTGACTTCCCCCATGTGCTGGACTTGAACATACTTTAACTTTTGGCTAAGCCCATTACTCTAGGCCTCCCACTACTTCAGTAGTCCAATCCCCACTTTAACAGCTCAGGATGAAACATGGGCCCTTTAGAAAGAGCAGAACTCACCCTTCAGTTGCATGTGCCCCACAGGCAAATCTCAAAATCTTCTTGTACCCCACACACTTGGGGAAAAATAAGGCAGCTTCTTCTCTAGCAGTAGCCAGGGGGTTGCCCCTGGAATAGCAGGCAAACCTTTCTGCCCCATCCCCTGAGGGATGGGGCTCAGACACCCTTATCAGTGGTCTCCACCACTAAAAAATAGCTTACTGTGTCTCTTTTGGCGGAAACACACACCTTTCCCTAAATGTAGCCCTATTTCAGGGCTGAGGCTCCAAGAGCCTGAGCACAGAGCTACTGTGCTCCTCACAACAATCTCCAAGCTCCAACTGACTACAGACTGACTGTTCAAACCTCCCAACATTCTACTCTAACTCTCTTCTGCAGATTCCATTGTGGCTCATGCAGCTGCGATAGTTCTATGGTGATGTCATCCCTCAGTCTCGGCTGAGACTGTGAACAGAGTGAGACAGTGTGAAATCCATTTAACTGGAGTTTCACAAGCTGCCTTTCCCTGCTTACCACTAGGTTTTACTGGGATTCTAGTAACCCCGGGTAACAAGGAGGTTACAGATATTTACCCGGACTATTTCAAAGACCTCTCAGATTGAAGATGTGCCTACACCGAGGACTGCCATATTATGCATCGGATAGGCCTCTCCTCACTACGATATCCAGCCACGATGCGGGTGGAACACAACGGGACCCCTGCTCCTTTGCTACCCCTGAGGCCTTCATGGACTTCCTCAGTAGACATTGGCAGAGGGCACTTCAGAACCAAGTGCCGCAACACCACATGCCTCACAAATCCTCCTCTGCTCTGGAGAGGAGATCACCACTAAAACTGGTGGTGAAGCAGCATGGGTCTTCCCTCCAGGAGAAGACTGGGAATGACCAGACAGAAGGAATCAGAAAGGACAAGCCTCCCGGTGCCACGGTCACTGAGAGAACCCTTCAGAAAGACCACGCAGCTCCAGCCCAGTATTGCACATGATGGAAATGGAGGTGCCCACAGGCCTGGAGGCCTTTGCCATGCAGAATTGCTTTAGCCCCTTGAGGACAACCTCCCCTCTGCAGCAGCCAGACCAGGCTTCCCGGCCAGCATCCACCACAGAGAACCCCATACCTGAGCCGCCAGTGAGATCCTGAGCAGATCGTGCTGCCTTTCCCAGCAAGCCCCAGCTAGCCCAACAAGAACAGTGCTTTTCACGGAGGAAAACCACAAATAAAAGGAATGGAGATACCGCTGAGAAGATATTCCCGGTAGATGGAAGCCACCCCTCACTCCCATTGACACCCATATGACAAGCCCTGGGCTTCTCAGATAAGTAAACGGGGCACAGCAACCCCACTGGACTTCTTATTTTACTGCACAAATTTTGTAGGGTTATACTTGTTTTCTACTGCTGAGGGGGGATTTTTTGCATGGCTGAGGCCCGTGAAACTCTTGTATACCCCATCTCGGCCTACAGAAGTTTGCATCTGGCCGTCCTTTGCAGGCTTGTACTCGCACCAGTCGCCCCCCCCCCCAGTTTCAATTAACCTGGGATTGGTATCCTGGTCCCATTGGGGGGGGTGCTTGTGGGGGTGAGGAGCATGTTAGGGATACAGGCAGCCTGTGCTCTTCATGAGGCAATGCAGCCCTATACCTCCATCTTGCGCACTCTGTGTGTACTTAACACATGGTCTACCAGGAATCTGTTCCCTCTGAATACCCGGGGAAGTCCCCCCCCTTCCCTCCCTCTCTCACGAGGGGACCATCTGGCCCTGCCAGACCTCGGAGACACACAGCTGTGGACTTATAGGGTATGCCTGCTTGGTGATTTTATGCAGGGTGGACCCCCCAATGATCTGTGTCTCTTCCTTGTATTGCAATCTGCTTCAGGTTCCAATGCCCCCACCCCCATACACGCCTAGTTTTTCTTTCCTCCAGGCACCCACAAGGACCTCACACGGAGGTGGAAAGCACCTCCTTCAGGTTTACTTCCTAGCAGGGCATGCTCACTTCTAAGTTCGGGTTCCAGAGGAAGGTCTCCAGCGCCTGCTGTGACCAAAAGTATGCCTCTGAAACCCATAGATAAATGCCATTTGGCTTATGTAAATAGGTTAGATTGTTTTTGATATGTGTTTGTGGTGAAAAACTGTTAATGTTATTGTGCTACTGCTAAGATCACTGGCTCCAAATGCTTCCTGGTAGGTGCTAGAGTTCCAAGGGATCCGGGAAAGTTGCCAGCTCCAGACCTCCACTGTACTCAGCATGGCATAGGCCAGCCTGGAAAACCAGAGCCCTCCCCGTAACCTCCAAGAGTGCTTTATTGTATTCAGAGTATCCTCACATCCTCCACTCAAGCCCAATGGATGATATCACTGCACACACCTGGAATGTTCGTGGGCTTAATACTCCCACGAAAAGGAGACAAGTGCTGTCACATCTAAAGAGGTTATGGGCAGACCTGGCTTTCCTGCAGGAAACTAAGCTCACCAAGGGGGACTGCGCGAGGCTGAAAACCTAATGGGTGGGGCAGGTGGTCAGTGCTTCAGCCCAAACTAAGAAACAGGGGGTAGCACTTCTAATTCACAAAAAACTACAGTAGGTGGTTCAGAAAACTACAAAGGGTAAAGAAGGTATGTGGGTACTCGCCCAGGTGGATACCCCCGAGGACCCCTGCTGCTGGGAAGTGTCTATCAATCCAATCAAGACTCCCCTGATACGTTTCTCACCCTGGCCCACAAAAGAGGGAATTGGCCTCCAATAATGTCCCTGTGTTATTAGGCAGGGACTTTAACACTTGACCCCGTCATACTGTAGATAGGAGCCCCATAAATGTGGAGCCTCACTCCAGAGGAGCAGCTGCCGTGGAACTCATGCAGGAACTGGCCCTCACAGATGTATGGAGAGCCTTTCATCCAAGGGATTGGGACTACACATACCTCTCACTGGTGCACATTTCATTCAGTCGAATAGATTTCTGGCTAACTTCCCCGGATATCATAAAGGGAACTGTGGATACCTGCATATATCCAATTATCTCGGATCATGCCCCGGTCCAGTTCACTTTCACTCATGGACCCCCCTCCCATTGCTCTGCTTCTTGGAGATTGGATCTCCTCCTCCTGAGGAACCCAGACTTCGCACTCTGGCTCCAAAATGAAGTCTCCACCTTTCTCAAAGAGAACCCCACAGTAGACACCTCAGCCGGCAATACGTGGCAGGTGTTTAAGGCCACCCTCCATGGCACGATAATGGGCTTTGAGTCTACTAGAGGGAAAAACGGGGAGAAACGCTTGGCAGATCTGGAACTCGCCACCCCCTCTCCTAGTCTCCAATCCCACCTGGGACTTAAGGTAACAGGTATCCGGCTACAAATCAATGAGCTGGTGGCCAGGAAAGCGGAAAAAGTTCCCTTTGTGATATCTGGGCAAGTTAGTCAGAAATATTGGGAGGCCAGGGAAAAAGAGGGGGGTGGATTTTAGCATACTGCCTGAGGAAACAACAGGTTGAACACCACATTACTGCCCTGGCAGACACTAAAGGCTAAACACATTCCAAGTCTGAAAAAAAAAAAAAAAAAAAAAAACGCCATAATGGCAGATTTTTATGCCCAGCTGTATACTTCATCTAGGTCCCCAAATCCGGAGGGCGCTGCCCCATTTCTGCAAGGTCTCAGTCTCCCCAAGCTAACTGCTTAGTCTGCAGTTCTGGATTCTCCCATCACAGCCGAAGTGGTGGCCTCCACTATCCTGTCCCTCAAGAAGGGTAAAGCCCCCCCGAGGAGATGGATTTCCAACAGAGATTTGGCAAATGGTAAGCTCAGAGATCTCCAGTCTGTTGTGCCGGGTATACATGGATGCCTTGAGCAGTGGCTCCCTCCCTCTGTCCTTCCGTGAGGCCACCATCATGGTATTTTCAAAAAGGGAAAGGATCCACTAAAGCCTTCCAGCTACCGCCCAGTATCTCTGCTGAATGCTGACAGTAAGGTCCTGGCCAAACTGCTGGCCACTAAGCTGAACCCCCCCTCCTGCCATGACTCATTCATCCTTCCCAAGTTGGCCTCATTAGGGATAGATTCAGCTCGGATCATCTCCACTCTCTCAATCTGATGTACATGGCCAAATCAATCCCCTCACCTGCTGCGGCGATGGCCCTGGATTTAGAAAAAGCATTCAATTCCCTGGAGTAGGACTTCATCTGCATGGTCCTCAATACTATGGGTTTCGGCCCCGGTTTCCAGGCATGGGTAGATGCCATGTATTACCTACCCACTGCTAAGGTTTTGACAAATACTCTGCTCTCCCCACCTATAGCTCTGGGCAGGGGCACTCTACAAGGGTGCCTACTCTTTCCCCTGCTTTTTTGTCCTCGCTGTGGAGCCTCTGGCAGTGACTCTGAGGTAGGCATCTGAGGTCAAGGGACTGACAATAGGGAACGTGGAATATACAACCCTCATGTATGCGGATGTTCTCCTACTCACCCTGACTGATATTGAAAAGTCACTACCCCTCCCCCATCCTGAACACACTCTGATTTTACACTATATTCAGGCCTTCGCCTGAACCAGAGTAAGACTGAGGTCCTCCCCTCAATGACCACTGCACTCCCCTGGTGGCCACCTCTCAATCTAAAGTGGGAACCCAACAGAATAACCTACCTTGGGATCCAAATTACCCCACAGCTATCCAAAATATGGGATGCCAATCTCAGACAGCTGATAGCCAACATACGTCTGGAGCTGGAAAGGTTGTCATCCCTCAGACTTACACTGGCAGGGAAGATTGCGGCCATTAAGATGATTACTGCCCCCCACACTCTTGTACATTATCTGGCATATCCCTATACACCTTCCCAATATCTGTTATAAGGAGACAGAATTCTGGTGCACTATATTTGGGAAGGGGGGAAAAAAAAAAACACGACATGGTAGAAATAAGCTTTAGGAGCATTGGAAGGAAGGGGGATGGAACCTCCCCTGCTTTGAAGGTTATAAATAGGCCCTCCAAGCGACGCACACTTTGAAATGGCTGGATATCACAGATCAAGACACGTCTCAGTGGAGGGACATAGAGCTGGCAATTTGTGGGGCACAAAGCCTATCTGTACTCCTTTACTCTCCCCCAACTAGGCCCTTAAAAACACCCCATACACAGGAAACTGGGTACAGACCCTGCCCCACTAAACTAGACCCTGTTAGGGGGAATCCTAGCATTAAGAATGGCCCAAGCTCAGTTATATGGCTTGGCCTGGGATAAGGCTGGGATTAGAACCTTGTCGCACCTATGCCTCCACGGTACTCTCATATTTGACTCTTTCCAGGCCTTAAGGGAATGCTTTGGACTTCCTTCAGCTGACCACTAGAAATATCTCCAAATCAGGAGCTCCATTAAACGTTACACTAAGTGGCAAGCTATGCTGCCACAAAAAGACTCCCCTGTGTCAGGCTGGCTGTCACTAACCAGGGGCCACACTAGTGTAATTTATGCAGCTCTGCAAACCCAACTTCCCTCCCAATCACAGACCTCTAAAGCTAAATGGGAAAAAGCCCTTGGTATCAGAATCACAGACAAGGCCTGGGCAATGGGATGGAAACTGGCACATAAGGCATACCCAGACTCTCAGTGTGTTGATCCAGAATAAAATCATACAGTCCTGGCACAGAACTCCAGAAGTTCTCCATAAGGCTAAGCTACTCCCAGATCTCTGCTGGAGGTGTCACTTACAGAAAGGAGACCGATTACATATCCTCTGGGCATGCCCTCTGATCAGGCCTGTATGGCAGCAGGTCTGTGCCCTTGGCTCACAGATCCTCCAAAAAAACCTCATTCCCATCCCTGAGGTTCTCCTGCTGGGCTTGTACAAGCACCAGATGGCTCTCACCAGGAAGGAACAATACTGGACAGCCACTCTTAGTATGCTAGCCAAACACCTTATTCTCAGCAAGCAGGTGACAAGTGATGCCCCCATGGCCCAAGAACTCCTAAATGCCCTAGGCCAACAGGCTACCTTGGCCAGGATAACACATGTCATTGCTAACACACTGTCACAGTACACCGATATTTGGGATCACTTTCTGGTATTGCTAAAACTACAAGCAGGGATTGACTGAGGCAATACAATCCCTTCGGGACACCCCATCCCACTTCAGCCTAATCCCAGCCCCTTCATAGGACACCAGGCCTGGACACAAGTACGTGGGTGCCTCACGTCAGGTAGCATATTGCTGGAAGTTAGGCAAATGGTCACAGTAACATTCTCCATCATGATACTTTGTGTGTTATGTTTTTGTTTCTTTTTTTCTCTATGTTTAGCACTGGCACCCTTATGGAACCTGTTCATGGAGCCTCTCTCTCATGCATCCCAGAGATTCATCTCTTAAAGCTGGTCTCCCGGATTCACCGTATATTAAGGTACAGACTCTTGTTCTTAAAGAGTTACATTTTTTTCAATTGTTACTATAGTTACCACTATCAGCACTTACAGCTGGGTATCAGCTCCCTATTCTCTCATGTAAAAAGGCAGATGTCGGAAGCCTGAAAGAATGGGACCCACTCCAGAGCAACATGTTTGATAATGGTATATAGAATAAGATTACCTAATGATGTGATGCAGCTGATTGCCTCCTGCACAGCCCACTCGGATACAAGTGTAATCTGCCTGTGAACCTCTAACTGAAAATAGAGAACTTTTAAACAGAAAAAAACATGGAAACGCTGATTATACTGTGGATGAAGTGGCTCTGCTGAAATACAAGGAGTCCCACTCCCAGGTGATGTCCCCAGCCATGCCTACCATTCACCAGTCACTCCCAGTGCTTACCGGTACTAGCGGCTAGGTGAAGTGGGTGAGGAAGGCCACTGATGCTGACCAAACTAATAGATCAGGTCACAGCACAGATCCACTCAGCTACATTTGTAAGGAAAAGTGAAATTCCACTACGCCAACCACCCAGAGGTGGATTTTCAGGTGACACCTGGCCAGCCGGCATCGGTAATGTAGGGGAAGGGAACCCAAGCCACAGAAACAAACAGAATTTGATGGTAGATAAGGACCTCTTGGCCCACCCAATCTGCCTTTGCTTCCCCCCTACCTACATGGTTACTGCAGACCATACTTTATCTACCGCTGTTTCTCCCTCCCTTCCTTTCCACTATGATTCCCTTGTACCTATCCCCATGCATTCTTGAACCCCACCACTGCCTTCGCCCCCACCACCTCCACTGGAAGACTGTTCCAGAAAACCATCACTCTTTCTGTGAGGAATTACTTCCTCACATCTCTCCTGAATCTACCCCCTCCAGCTTCATAACATGTCCCCTTGTTCTTGAGCACCTTTTCTTCTGAAAAATACTTTACTCCTATACCTTGCTTACCACCGTTATGTAGCCCTCCTCTCTTCCAGGGTGTACATATTGAGGCCCTTTAAGCCTTTCCTCATATGGCTTTTGATGCAGACTCTGCACCATTTTAGTTGGCCCCCTTGGGACAGCCTCTACTCTGTTTATGTCCTTCCGGAGATGTGGTCTCCAGGACTGCACACAGCACTCTAGGTGGGGTCTACCGTTTTACCAGAGATCTATACAGCGGTAACACCACCTTCCTCTTTCTGCTGGTGATAGCCATCCCTATGTACCCCAGCATCCCACTAGCTCTCCGAACTGCCTTGTGGCACTGCCTGACTACCTTTAGGTCATCCAATAAGTTTATCCCTAGGTCTCTTTCCTGCTTGGTGGTGGTCAATACCACTCCACCAATGTTGTACTCTGCCTCTGAGTTTCTGTGCCCCAAGTGCATTATTGTGCACTTTTTTTGCACTGAAATCCAGCTGCCATACCCCTGACCACTCCTTTAGTTCTCAAGTCTCTGCTCATCCTTTTCACTCCCCCTGGAGTGTCAGACCTATTGCAGATTTTGTTGTCATCCAGAGGCAGACCTTCCCTCCTCTGCAATGTCACTTAAAGAAATTAAAGAGAACCGGTCCCAACACTGATCCTGAGGCACCACGCTGGTCACTCTCCCTTCCTCAGGGTGAACTCCATTTACCACCATCCTCAGTCGCCTATCCCCCAACCAATTTCTTACCCAGTTTACCACCTTTGGACCCACTCCTAAGCTATCCAGCTTGCTTACTAGTTTCCTATGTGGAATGGTGTCAAAAGCCTTACTGAAATCGAAGTAGGCCATGTCCACCTCTCCACCCTGATCCAACTCCTTTGTCACCCAGTCAAAGAAATCTATCAGATTCTTTTGACATGACCTCTCCCCATGAAACCATTCTGCCTTGGGTCTTGTAACCCACTGGATTCAAGATATTCTGCAGTCTTTTCGTTCAGCAGTGATTCCATTCATTTTCCACTGACCAATGTCAAGCTGACTGGCCTATAACTGCCAGCCTCCTCCCTGCTACCACTTTTGTGTAGTGGGACTACATTCACCCTCCTCCAGTCCTCCTGAACTACTCCCGTTTCCAATGAGCTGTTAAACAGGACTGTCAGAGGTGCAGCTAATATTTCCCTGAGCTCCCTCAATACCCTTGGATGCACCCAATCTGGTCCATTGCTTTGTTCACCTTCAGATTACTCTCTCCTCCCAAAAAGGACTAGTGTCCACCCTCCCTCCCCCCAAAGCTTTTGGTACTTTGTAGACCCTCCCCTTCTCCTTCCTCTGTGATCAAAGGAAAATATTTGCTCAGGATGTTTGCTTTTTCCTGGTCTTTCCTCTGTACAGTCCCCCCTTCCCTTTTTAACCTTACAATCCCACCCCGGTCTTCCACTTCTCATACACCTAAAACAATGTCTTGTTCTCTACTATTACCTCCTGGACTATTTTCTCTTCATTTGATGCCTTTGCCATCCTTACTGCTTTCTCTGCTTTCCTCTGTTCCCCCTGAAACACCTCCATATCCTCCTCCCTCTGGGTCTCCTTCTGAATGCTACCTTTTTTGCCTCTACTTTTTCGGCCACCTCTTTCAAGCACAGTAGCGGTCTCTTTTTCCTCTTGCTCACTTGCTTGACAGACTTGTTGCCTTTACTATGCTCCCTTTTAGCTTTGCCCACTGTTCCTCTACCCCTCCCAGGCAGTTATCCCTGAGGCATTCGGCCAATCTCCACTTACTGGATTCTGCAAGGGAAAGGCATGAAGCTGTCTCAATGGCAACTAAAAAGATATTTATTGAAGGGAGAGGAATACAA
This sequence comes from Neoceratodus forsteri, assembly GCA_016271365.2. Lineage (NCBI taxonomy): Eukaryota > Metazoa > Chordata > Ceratodontiformes > Ceratodontidae > Neoceratodus > Neoceratodus forsteri. The sequence continues at coordinate 790,696,534 of CM057456.1, read as the reverse complement.
ATACTACAGAAAACAATGAAATTAAACTGATAAAACTGGATTATTACTAGAAAAAGACCCAAACACTTTAAGCAGCATATAAACTCTAAGGATTCTACTAGAAGGGGACCATGGAAATGCACCCCATGACAGACCAGAAGAGCATCATCCAGGAAAATGAGGAGCATCGGGGCACACCTCCTCCCCTGACTCAAAGGACTTGACTGCGTGGTAGATGTCGTGCCGGACTGCCAGGCCAAAGATGCTTCAGGACTCCTGCATTGGTTGATAGGTCACGACAGACTGTCAGTTAATGAAAGGCAACAGTTCCTTTCACCAGATTCTCTGGGCGTAGGTACCGAGGTCATGGCAGACCGCCTATTAGGGTCACCCTGCATACTCCAGAATTTGCACTCTGGGGTTCTTGCTTTCGTCACTCCTGCCTTGCCGATTTTGTTGCTCCTGGACTCGGACACATGGGGATGAAGCTGTTTTGTGGTACAATTAGACTAAACATTTCAGGGCAACTAGCATAGTATGTTAGCAATCTGCACAGTTTATGGGCAAATACCACAGTTCTGGGGCATTTACAATAGTTCTGGGGCATATTACACAGTTCTAGGGGCTACTGACACATTCCAAGGGCAGATAGCCAATTCAGGGTACTCGGCACAATTCAAGGTAACAGCACAGTCTATATAGTAAGAAACAATGGCACAGTTCATGGGGCAGTTAGTCTCTTAGTGGCATTTAAGTAAGCCGTGGGCCCCCCACAGACATAGGACAGCACAGTTCAATTATTGGGGTCCTGTACCCAAAACACTAAACAGTCTTTTAAAATACATTTCCCATAGGCAGTCTTTAAATAAAAGCTGCCTATTTTTACTATATTGTATCAGCTGCATTGTCTCGAAGTATAGTTTTCAGTACCACTGCTTTTTCTCCCGAGAACTTAATCTCTGGATCCCCCACTCCGAGGAATACGACAATGATGCCACCATTCTACTTCAAAGCTATCTCGAAGAAGAATGTCCTCAAACATCTCAATACTATATCAGACAGTACTGCTGTTGGGTCTGACTGCCTTGAACCTAAACACTTAAAGCTGGCAGTCCCGTTCATTGCAGGATCGCTGTCTAGAATACTCAATATGTCCCTGGGTGAAGGCGTGGTGCCCAATATATGGAAACTGGCCAGAGACGCCGGTTTTTAAAAAAGGTGACAAAAAAGACATAGCTAACTACAGGCCAATAGCTATACTGTCAGTATTAAATAAAGTCCTTGAGAAGCTCGTCGCAGCACAGATTTCAGAACACCTCTCTAAGTACAATCTCCTCTATACAAACCAACGTGGTTTCAGAAAAGGCCACAGTACTGAAACTGCTTTATTACAGTTAACAAAATGACATACTTCATGCCATGGATCAGGGTCATCTAACCAGTGCAGTATTTATTAATTCGATGAAGGCTTTCGATCTTGTTAACCACCCTCTTCTGCTTGCTAATTTCCAAGCCCTGGGTTTCTCATCCGGAGTTATAACCTGGTTTCGTAGTCATCTGTCTAACAGGACTCAAGTTCTAAAATTCAACTCTGCCACCTCAGATAAAGTGGTCATTGATGTTGGTGTACCGCAGGGATCCATCTTTGGACCTCTTCTCGATCTTTATTAACATAGCACAAAACACATTCTCCTGTTCATCTTTGCTATACGCCGTTGACCTTGTTCTGTACACTAGCTCAGGTAATGTGCAGTCTATTAACAAAAAGGTCTCTATGGACCTACTAAATATTCAGTCCTGGATCACCAGAAATAGGCTCATTCTCAATGCCAGCAAGACCCAGGCTATGCTCTTTGGTTCATCTGTTAAACTAAAACATAGCCGGGATCTTTTCAGAGTCTCCTGGGCTGATGGTTCCCCACTGGAGGTGGTAACGTCCTTTAAATACCTGGGTATCTTGCTTAATAAATCACTCATTTATGACACCCATAACACCTCCACGTGTAAGGCTGTCAATGCTAAACTGGGTTTAGCCTACAAAACTAGTCATATTCTGACCCCTTCTGCAAGGTTGGCCATTGCTAAAGGAATCCTACTCCAGTCACTCTCATATGGATCTGTAATCTATAGTAATGCGTCTAAGACTTCTCTTCAAAGGTGGAACACAACTTATAACAATATATGCAGATATGCCTCTGCATCCTCCAGGTAAAGACATCACTGCCTACTGTATACAGACCTAGATTGGCCCTCCCCTATTGTCCATTTGCTCCTCTCTCTTGGGAACCTTCTGGATGGTATACTGCGGTCTAACATGCCTACTTACCTCGCCTCTGTGCTAACCCCTCAGCCCATCTCCTACGGCCTCCGATCGGCTGACCTTTCCTTGCTTAGCATTCCCAGATGTAGAACAACTAAAGGGAAATCAGGTTTTTCCCTACGTAGCTCCCAGTTACTGGAACTCACTGCCCCTAGATGTATGCCTGGCCCCTAGTCATGCCACATTTAAGAAAAGGCACCACTCCCTACTTGCTGTACATGCCCAATGCACCTGCTTCAACCCACCGTAGGTCATGGCTCCCTCTGTATTGCTGCCTTGCAGTCCCCCCCCCTGTCTTCTGTGGTGTGAGCTGGCACCTTGCTCCTACTGCTTCCCCAACTAATTCTATTCTACCCCCTTTTTCAATCCCTTTCCCTCCCTATGCTATACTTCTGCATTTCCTAACTCCCTACCTCCTTCCGAAACTGATATTCAGCCAGCTGGTTGTAGGACATTCTTATACTGTACTGAAATGATACTCTGGCATTTCCACACTTTAAATGTGATATTACTATAACTATTTGCGGGCATTTACATTCTATTTGTATAATACTTTATGTGCCCTGGTACTACTATTGTCTTAAACTTGCTCACTTCTGATATGTGATGTGCTGTACATTTCTTGACACTGTATGCCTTGTACCTGTATCTCTGTGTTGTGACCTCCCGGGTCGTGCCTGAAAATAGTCACTTTTGTGTCTAGTGCACCTACCTGGTTATCAAAACTAAAAAAAAAAAAAGTTCCTTCATAAATATGTATTTCCTTAATTTAAATAGTCCTGTCTCTTCTATCATTGCCTCCTACAGAGCTCTCTCCCAAACCCCACCCTGTAGGCCGTTCCATTGTCATGGGTTACCCCCCCCCCCCCAGTCTCAGTCTCCCAAAGTTTTTTTTTTTTCTTTTTAAACCATGCCCTGTGGATGGTGATCTGTTGAGTGGGGCCTGGCTTGCCCAAGTAGTCTCACAACTTCCATTCGCGCCGGTAGGTGCAAAAAGTCTTAAAAAAAAAAAAAAAAAAAAAAAAGTGTTATTCCAGTGGCCAGCACCTGGCTATGGTGCTGCCGCCACTCACCTTGCTGCCTGCGTCATTTTCTCTGGGCAGGGACTGCTGCTGAATGGATCAGAAAGGAGGCCTGGACCCACCTCCTCTAGTGGCTCCTGCTGGGCTGTTGCTGGATGCAGGGGACGGCTTTTTACTGCTACCCCTTTGACAGATTTCACACTGCCACTGGACCTGGGAACTGCTGAACTATGGAGGACGAGCTGCTGCATTTCCCAGACCGGCCAGGACATCAGGAGAAACAATGGAAGCAAGTAAGTCTCCCCCACTTCTTGTGTCACCTGCCTGGCCTTCACTCTCTTCACTTGTTTGCTACTGCTCCCTCCGCTCGCGCTACTTTTTCTTAACAGCTGTTGCCATTCAAAACAGGCCAAGGATTCAGTTTGCTTGCCTGACCTATGCACTCAGGAACCATGAACGCAGGTTCCTGGAACCTGGCAATGGGGGGATTGCAGTACCAGCAGACAGGGAAAAACAAAAAAACAAACAAAAAAAAAACGATCTCTGCAGAGGCTTCACAGTGGATGCATTGGTGGGGGCTGGGAACCCTACCTAAACATGTTCCCCCTCCTTTTCCTGTAGTGCACCACGGGACACTAACTTTGGGGCACCACACTAGGTGTTGCAACACTGGGAGTTAGTGCTGGACAGGAGGCAGATTCCATGCAGGGTCTCAGTCAGTGCAGGTTTGAACAGCAGTTTGTGGCAGTCTTATAGTGCTCTGAAGCTGAATGGGGTGAAAATGGTGCCTGAACATGTTAGGGTGTAAACAGTTAGAAAATGGGCTTAGAAATTCCCGATTGGCTGATACCTGCCCACCTTGCCAGGGGTATCAGGCAACAGAGCCTGGGTTAGAACAAGTGCCAATCCCAACTGACCTGATCATTGAAACTGTGAGGCCAGTTAGAATGTTCAAATTTGACCTGCCACCATTTTGTCCGCTTATCTAGCGAGCTGGCGCCACCCCTCCCCGTCTTATTTTCAGTTACAGATTAATAGTAGGCAGGCACACAAAAGCAAAAAAAAAAAAGTCAGTCTAATCAGCTTCTTGTTCAGTGACAGAGTGCTATCTGTTAGTGCTACTGTATGACAGCAGTGGTACTTTTTTAATTTTCCATACCACAGATGAACATCAATCTGTGATACGGAAAACAATAAAAAGTACCTCTCCTCTCACACACAACAGTGCTACTGAAGCTAATGCTCTTCTTCTCTTCCTCAACTCATTTGGCTTCAGTGCTGAAATTTACAAGTAGCCCGCCCTCCCTCCCTCATCAACATAATACCAAACACACTGCAGATCTGCCTTCTCCTGACAAAAGCAACACAATGGGACATGCCACTGGAGATTAAACCAAAGAAAGTCGATCACTGGCAGCGCTTATTGCAACCTGGATCTAACACACTGACGCTCAGCAGAACTGCCCCCCCTTCACCTGTCGAGACTGTCTTAGAGCCATCCAGAGGAGAAGCAGACCACTCAGCAGAGATCTGTACCCCAAAACCTGTGAAATCGCACTATTTTACAATGAGGCAAGCAGTTGCAGTTTAAACAATATTTTTAAAAACACTAGTAGTTGCGTGGTTGGTAGAATACCTGTACGTCCAGATACAGGGCAGAGTGAATAGCTAGGAAGGTGTATAACTGAAGGTGGTCTTAAAAATCAAAGGAGTTACTACAAAATCCCAACACCCTCCCCGACAGGTGCAATGGGCAAGTGCAGCTACGATAAGAGAAGCAAATGATGAGTCTTGGAATAAGACACTAGTGAGAGCAGGAGATGGGACTAGGAAAGGTGAATCGGCAATCCTGCTGAAATGTTACTTTTGGCTGAATCGAGGAAGAGATCAGCATTTGATAGTGTGCCTGTGTAATTTTATGTTTAGGAGCTGCTGGGAGCTAAAGTTAATAGCATTTTAGTTAATATTTTTAAACCTATTGCTTTTACAGATCATAGACTGCTGCTGCCTTTGCCCCTTTCTGTAGTTCAAAAGCAAACACACACACACAAAAAAAAAAATTATTGATGGGTGACCTGCTGTACTCTAGAGCTGCCTAGGAAGACTTATTTTTTATTTTTTTTTTTAAACTTAAGAGTCTCCAGTTGGATAAAGACCACTTACAAAACAAAAAAAAAAAAAAAAAAAAAACACATCATTCTAATGCAGGCAGAGTTTTTTTTTTTTTTATTATACTAAAACGTACTTTAATTTTTTTTTTTTTAAGCAGAAATGAATTTCTGACATCCTTTAGATTCATCTTCAGCGTCGTTTTCTCAGATATTGAGAAAACAGTTTTTACAGCTAATTGTTTAATCAATGACTCAAGTCATTAATGATGACCACCACCTGCAATTTTTTTAAACTCTCAATTGAGGTTACCTGTTGAACGCACAGGCTAGATACATACTGTAGATGTATTAGGATGGTGTTATCACACGGAGGGCATGGCACAGGATTGAAAACTTTTAAAAAGTTAACCTGTATCTTGGTTCAGGAATGAAAGAAAAACCAAAAATGTTTATCTTGATATTTTTGCCAAACAAATCTTACTACTGAAAAAAATATGGTAACTAACAAATACTGCTGCTTTAAGTTAACTTACTGCAATTAAATTTTTTTTTTCTTTTTTTTTTAGCATTCATGAACAAACACTTGCCGAGAAAAATAGCTAAAAAAGCAGATTTTTCCATGTTAAAGTTCTACACTAACATTCATTTAAGGTAAGACGACTGTTAAACTCCTAAAAGTTAAAAATGACTAGTGTTTCTGAGGGAGGGTTACTATTAACAGTGAGAGAAAAATTACCAAAGTCACGGCACTCCCCGCTCACCCAAATAGAGTCCAAAAGCACAATTGTACGTGAAAAAATCTTTAAAATGCTGAAATTTACTGAAAATGAAAGAAAGCAAACCCTTTAAACAGTAAGGGAACTGTAGAGCTGTCTTTTTTCTGCGTTTTACCCATTTGCTATAATTATGAACTTAAATTCATTTTAACATTAGAGCAACTAAACACCTCTTTTTCAAATCCCCCACAAGAAGCATGATGAACCCTTACCTGCCTCAAAGCCGTATGCTGCTAATATTTCTAGCCCCCATTTTGTAAGGGAAGGGATCATATTTTAGCCCCATGGAGCAGAGCCGTGACAATCCCTTCCACTTTTCTGGTACCTTCTGAAAGTGTGATCCACCCCCGCGCTAGCACGTTTTGGGAGGTCATTATGTAACCCCTAGATGGCGTTATCCCAGGGGCTACTACCCCTGCCTGATTTGCCACTAACAGGTTGAGGGGCCTGGATCCAATGGCGGGTGCCTCCACCCAGAGGTCAGGGTTTGCAATAGTTAAACTAACTTGGTCACAGCCCTCTGGGACACTGCAACCCCCCCCTTTCTTCCCACTAGTGGCCCACACAATATATCAGAATTACCTTCACAGTATACACTTACCCCCAGGTCTGGTTCCAGCACTGGGACCTCCTGTGAAATAAGATACAGTGCAACAATCACAGTACAGTACTTTAACATAGACAAATACCTCAGGCAGTATAACTTTGCTGAAACAAGCAGCTCTGATTTATTTAGGGATATAACAAGGACAGGGAAATCAGGTTAATTAGCTTATCACTTTACTATCTACCTATTGCTCTGTGCACAGGCCTATCCCTACCAGTTACTGTCCTGGTCCCCAAGCCCTAGTGGCTAGTCAAACCGTGGCAGTTGGTGAGGGCCCTTTCACACAGTGAAAAGAAAAATTAGCTTAAACAGTCAGCAGTACAGTGATTCCATTTGGATTTAATGTGGCAATTCAACAGGGAGCGACCCTGAATTAGTACTCACGACCTTCAAACAAGATAGGGTCCTTCAACGTCAGCAGGGCTACTTTTGAGCTCCACGAGACGCTTCACACATTTATATGGAAAAAAAAAAAAAAGAAAGTACTATACCAGGCAGGCTGCTTCTCTATCCCGATCGCAATTACTGCACAATACCCGGGAGAACACACAGCAGATTCAGTTCCTGACAGACCGAGTGCAATTCAACAATTTCTCCAGTCTTCTACAGGGTGAGCCTGGTTTCTACTCTTCAGAGATCCTTTGATTCTTTTCACAGGACGATTCAGTCCTAACAAGCAGTTACACAAGCTGCAGACCTGAACTCTGGGCCTTACACACTTTTGACTGGAACTGTGCACTGAAGGAGCACAGGTTTCTTCCCTTCACTGCCAAAGCTAAAACTGAAACTCCAACAGACAAACCGGGCACTTCCTTTGAGTTCCTCCCAGTTCTTGACTGGATTGGCTGTCACTCACAATAGACTGCTGCTGTTGGTCCAAAAGGCGCCTAAGTCTAAACTACATCTCCCAGAGTCACTGCCCATGCAATCCTCTTGTGGCTGGCTCAGATTATGAGTCCAAGTTCTGATTCGTCCAAGGCACCATTTTAGAGCTAGCTGACTTACACTGATTGGTCCAGTTCAGCAGTTCAAACCAGAATGGGGAACTAGGCAGACACAGTTCTGACTGCAAAGAAAGCAGGTTAGACAAACTGTATTTTCATTATTACTCTACATGATTTCTAGCAAACAGTTACATCTTTCAGATAGGTTCCTTTGCACTCCTAGTGACTGCAAAATAGAGTGAATTGGCAGCAGCTCGAGTGGTACTCAAACAGAAGCACACAGTCCCCCATACAAACTAATTATGTCTGCAAGCAGACAGCTCTTAAAGAGACAGTACCAGAGGCTCTAAAAACACTCACTGATAAATGGCTTAAATGCCAAACACCATTCAGGCTTGGAGCATTCAGGCAAGCTCCTGGAAGTCTTTTGGGAACCCCCATTTGCAGGGGGGGTTACACCTATATGGACAGTGCGGGGGTGCACTCCATAGACATGAATGGGGCCATTTTTAAAGTTGATTTTTTTCATAGTTTAGATGGTCATTCAGGAAAAATCAAGGCCATCGCTTTACTAACAAGGACCTCAGGAGACTTGTCTCTAAGGTTGGAGTACCCCACTTGCCAGCAAATTCCTGGGGTCTCCTCTAGATGTCATGATTAAGTTGTTCCATGCATGCTAGAGGGGATTCTGCAGGCACTTCCCTCCCTAGCTTCTATATGGCCCACCTTACCTGCAGATACCTGAACACGTATATTGTGATGCTTGGCCAGCTGGTTAGGATTGTTGTATGCTATCTGTAATATAAAAATATAGCCCATGCTTTTGGGTGCCCTCCCCCAGGTCAGAGAAGCTACAGGATATATTAACCTGAAACCAGGAGGTAAATAAAAAACTACAGAGACTTAATGGTCTCCTGTTTTGCTGTCTTAATTAGAACTGACCCAGTTGCCAGGATATAGGGCTTGTAAACTTTTATGATGTCTCAGAGGAAAAAAAAAAAAACATGCGATACCACCATGGTGCTAAAAGTCATAACATCCTTTGATGTGCCCTGGGAATAGGAACTGCTCGAGATCAAAAAGCAGATGTTAATTAAGGAGTCATATTGGGAAATGAGTTTTTGCTGATGTCACCTTATTTGAAATATCTCCTGATGGGACATCCTATTTGTATATTTTTTATATTCTAAAAGGAGGAGCTAGATGACATCATAGAAAGTTTTAAACTGTATACTGTGTTTGAACTTGACATTTCTTTTTGGACTCTTAAAACAAGATCTCTAACTTGGGCACTTAGAGGTAATACATTAGATAGAAAAGATCTAAACGTACTTTGGTAGGAGTTTGTCTGTAGTTTTTCTTGTTTTTCTTTATGTGATTGTATGCTCTTTGATATGTTGTTCTGTTTACATTTTTCATATTTGTATCCATTTTTAGTAAATATATTATTGGAAAGACTGCCTGGGTGTCCACTCAAGTTCTTTTTTTGCATGCGATGTATAGAGGGTTAAGACTGACAAAAACTGTTCAAAAAGCTTGATGGTGTTACTAAACTGGGAAAAGGCAAGAATATACCCAAGGTCTTTTATAGAGTTTTCAGGGTTCATTTTGGATACCTGGTTAGGTGCCCTTAGGCGAAAGATATCTTGCATCCCCCCGAAGAGAAGATTATCTGAGCCTGTACATTTGAGTACGCTAGCATAAGGTTCACAGTTTGAATCCCCCCAGAACTTGAGACTAAAGGTGATTCAGACCCACAAGCAGACAGGAGGATTACCCTGTCACCTGTTCACACACCTGTGCTCGGAGGTTGGCACTGTGGGAGCAGAGGGTCTGACCTGTTCAGTGCGTTTGTGACACCCAGCTTGCCAGCAAATTCCTGGGGTCTCCTCTAGATGTCATGATTAAGTTGTTCCATGCCTGCCAGAGAGGAGTCTGCTGGCACTTCCCTCCCTGGCTTCTATATGGCCCACCTTACCTGCAGATACCTGAACAAGTATACTTGTGGGATGTCTATTCCATCCATAGGTGCTTTAAAGGGTTTCAGTGTGCTTCCTCCATACATACGAGAACACCAGTTTGAAACAACAAGTGAAACTGATAAGAGTACAGGTGGTAGGATAAAATTTCTTTTTTCTTAGCACCTGTATGCAAATTGCCCAAAGTGCATTACAAAGCAATCTGTTAGACACTGTAGTGGGTGGACTATAGAACTGCAGCAGCCAATAAGAAGAGCTCCAGTATCATGCACAGAACTGTACTGCATCAGAACCTGTGCAACTGAAAGGGAGAATGATGGCCTGGACACTGGGGATAACTCCCCCACTCTTAAAAAAGTGCCATAGAATCTCCTAGTAGGACAACATCAGAAACAGATCTTCAATTTTATGCCGAATCCCAAGGACAGTACCTCCTCCCTCAGTGTTGCACTGCTCCTTGTGTAGCACTGCAGTATCACTGACTGAAATTTTCATAATCATTTTGGAATAAATACAACTGGGGAGGGGACAAAACAATGGCTTGATTTTCAGCCCCTCTGAATTCAGTGCAGGTGCGGGGGGAAATGTCGCAGAAGTAGGCTACAGTGCGGATCTGCTGTTTCTCTGCCGCATTGTATTTTCAAAGCGGGGCGTTTATGACACATGGCTCACTGAATTACAGCAGCCTGTGGCCATTTTTGTATAGCAGCACTAAAATGTTACGCCTGATGGGATCAGGCTAACACCTCCCACATCTGTGCAAGCTGAAAATATGAATGTTCGGCCCACACCAGCCACTGCAGAGGGTGACCAAGTCCCTGATGGGCTGAAAATCCAGCCCTGTATGTCTGTTTTAATTCATCCTTAGTATGCATTCTGGCACTATACAGTACACCAACGACTGGTTCTCTGTCCTTAACTAGAAACTTACCAATGCTGCCATTTTTTGGGGACCTCAGTGAAGCCTTCGACACAGCTGACCCAAACATCTGAATGTATAAAAGCTCACTGAAATAGATAACCGCTCCCCCTGCTGTGCCCTGGTTTTAAACTTATTTAACTGGTCACCAACAGCGACTAAAGCCGAAATTTTTCTCATCCTCCTGCTCTCCCCTATGTAAAGGAGTCTTATAAGGTCCAGTATTAGGGCCACTTATTTATGATTTACACAAACGACCTTGGCATAATCATAGGGGATGCTAACTTGAACAGTTATGCTGATGATACTGTTCTGTATGTTGCTAGATCCATTCCAACTGCTGCACTGAATGATCTGCAGTTTGATTTTCATGCTGTGCAGCTGAATGTGTGCCTCCAAACTTCTCCTTCCCTGCCACTAAAACCACATTTATGGCATTCACCCCAAATGGCAAACAATCCCCAAGCACTTCTCCCAGTATATCCAGTCATGGGCAATAGACTGGAACTGGAGAATAAATTCAAATATATGGGTCTCTGGTTAGAGTGTAAGCTATTACTGTAGTACAGAAAATGGCAATCTATGCAAGAAATTATGCCAGAGACTAGGCTTCTACTTCTGAAACAAATACTACTGCACTGTGAAAGGGAACAGAAGACTAGCACAAGCCACATTCCTGTCACTTCTCTATTATGGCAATCTAAATTACAGAGGCGCTACAACCTCACACCTAGCCAAACTGGATGTACTGTACCCTATAGCATCTAATTTCACAACCAGCCTGCCTCCTAGGATCCATCACTGTACCCTTTATCCAGCCAGCAGCTGGCCCACTGTTACCACTAGAAGACTAAAATGCCTGTATGCTTAGTCCAACAAGACCCTTTGAAATGCTTCTCAGCCATCTATTATGTCCCCCACCAAAGATCTTGATCTCTGTGCATCATGAGGAGAAACAGTACAAGCTCTAGCTGCCAAACAAGCCTACAAATGCTTTGATTAAGTAACCAGATTTAATATCCTAGTGTGTACTCACCAGGCGGGAACCTTAGGAATCTCTCTGCAAGGCAATTTTCATACTGCAGCGCTGCCTGCTCTGAAGTGAACCTGGCGCCAATTTTAAAACCTGATCTCCCTAGTCAAGGAATTTCTGCTGCTACGCGCCGGAGACAGCATTTTCATTAATTTTACACCTGAATCTGCACTAGCTCCTCAAATTTAATCTGCACAGACCTGACCTCATGTCTGCTTAATCACCTTGCTGCCGCCAGGGTTTTCGAGTGAGGACACTGCAGCCCAAAGCGCAGCTCCTCCCCATAAGGTTTTCCTGCTTGCTGTGACTGTGGGCTAAGCACTCAGAGCTCCTTGCCGCAGCCACTTCATGGCTGCTCGCCACCCACCACTGCCACCCTTAGCCGGCTTTTGTTATATAGTGTAGGCAAGCTCTGAGCATGCCTAGTGGGCGTGTTGCTTTTAAACTATCTCCTCATTTTTCCATTTGCAGCCTATGTTTCATCACTAGGGGATTCTGTACACTGTCAATAATCTGCTGCCTCCCTTCCCATAAGCTGTAAACTACACTGTATTACAGTGTCCCTGCCCAGTCCTCTTGATCAACCACAAATACTTCCACCTAAGTGTAAGCCTATACCTTGCTAGACTCCAGTTAGTACTAATGGCATACACAGTTAACCTAACAGCCATAAAACCTCATACACTCCTCCTCCTCCTCCTATGCTTCATTCTTGCTCCTCTAACTAGGATCCCTATGTTATGCTGCCCACTTTCTTAGAATTCTCACAACACATATCCTAGGGATTCTTTAGACTACAGCACGACTACACAATCTTACTTGCCCTTAGCCAGCACACCTCTCTTTATCCCCAACAGGTTCATTTACAATGTAGCTTTCACCCTACATAAATCCCTGTCCTGCAACCCCACTCTGCCTACCCCCTTCATCATAAACTGTGGTATCTGTTCCTACTTGCACGTATGTTAGCTGGAGATATTGCATTAAATCCAGGGCCCGTAGGATATTCACCCTACTCTGATGCAGCCTCAATTCACACCAAGGGCCTCTGCATTACTCACCTCAATATCAGGAGCCTGTCCTGCAATCTAATTGAACTCTAGGCATGGGTTGTTCTACATAGCCCCGACATTCTCTGCCTGTCCAAAACCTGGCTGAAACCATCCACCCCTGACTCCCAGTGTTTGTTACCTAATTATAAGCTAATGAGGCAAGACAGGCCCCTATCTAAGCATGGTGGTGGTGGTGTTGCCATCTTCTATAAATCTCATCTGTCACCATCAAGGAACGTCTCATCCCCCCTCACTCACTGTGAATCAATTCATGCACTCTTACAACTTGGCTCTAAGAAACTGCACGTAGTGTGTGCCTATAACCCACCTGGCAGCGGCATCTCTGGTCTTGAGGAACTCCTCTCCCAGGTGGACACAACAATCAGATGAAATGAGGTACTCATACGGGGGGATTTCAACTTGAACTGGACCAGTAAAGCAAACTAGCCCTTTCACACCATAGTACAGGGCCACAACCTCCACCAGATAATCACTGACCCAACTAGGGTCATGGCTCCCCCCCCCCGGTCCAGCTCACTAATTGACTGGGTCCTTACAAACTGTCCTGAGAGTATAGCCTCGACTGGTACCCTTGCAGATGCAGTAAGTGATCACTCCCCTGTCTTCTGCATCTGGTGCGCCACTAGTCAGACATCCCCTTCCCCAAAACTTATCACCTTCCGCAATCTGGGTAACTTTAATCAGACAGTTTATGCATGATCTCTCTATGATTGACCGGTCACCAATTTTTACTACCTTTAATGCTCAGTCAGCTCTTGATTTCTTCCTAGCAAGATTTGGACTTCTTCAGGATATCCATGCTCCTACAGTCACCCGCTGCATATGCTGAACTCAAACAAACAAAGTGGTTAACCAAGGACCTTCTCTCTCAAATAAGGGCTAGAGACAAAAATTGGTGGCGTTTCAAGGCTTCTGGCCTTCAGTCTGATAAAGCCTACATGTCATTGAGAAATACCTGCAAAAGGAATATCTGCCTAGCTAAAAAGTACTTTCTGCAAAGACTTATTGATAAAAGCTGCAGGTGACTCAAAGAAATTCTGGTCAATCATAAACCCCCCCCCCGGGAACAGATGACACGGCCACTTCAAATGACATGCTGCTAAATGGCACTCATTTTAACAATCTGGTGACCATCGCCAATTCCTTCAACCGTCACTTCTCTGACCTATCAAGTCATGTGGCCTCCTTCCCCTCTAGAAGCACTACGTCCTCTCCCACAGATACAATATCCATGCCCACCCATCCACCTTTTTGGTTCCAGGCTATTACAAGAACTGAAGTTCTAAAGCTACTACTCGCCATGCCGGACAGCACCAGCTCTGGGTCCGATGGGCTTGAACCCAGGCTTCTGAAAGTCGCTGCCCCCATCACTGCCTCCTCCTTAACCAAAGTCTTTAACTTGTCACTGTGCCATGGCACCTTTTCTGATATCTGGAAAACGGCTAAAATAACACCAATTCCTAAAAAAGGTGATCCCAAAGAAATTGCCAATTATCAGCCCATTGCATTCTTTCGGTGCTCAGCAAAATCCTGGAAAAATTAGTGACTACTCAAACCACAACGTATCTTCAGAAATATAACCTTTCTGGTGCCCAGCATGGCTTCCGCAAAGGCCACAGCACCTCCACTGCCCTCCTAAAACTAACAAATGACATCTATGCTGCCATGGATGCTGGCTTCTTGACAGGTGCGGTTTTCATCAACCTGACCAAGGCTTTTGACCTGGTCAACCACAGCCTTCTCCTTTCAAAACTTCATTCCTTTGGTTTCTCTGCCAGAGTAGTGGCATGGTTTAAGAGCTACCTCTTAAATAGGAAACAAGCCGTAGTTTTCAAATTCTTCCATGTCATATCTCTCCTCTGTTCAAGCTGGTGTTCTTCAGGGCTCTATACTGGGCCCTCTGCTTTTTTCTATCTTCATTAAAGTTCTGCTGCTCGAACCAACCTGCTCATCTCTTCCCTATGCGGACAACCTTGTCATCTACTATAGTGTCAAAAATATCTCAGATATAAACCACTCTCTTGCCTCTGACTTCCTAAGCATACAATCCTGGCTGACAGAGAACAAACTAGTGCTCAATGTCAGCAACACACACTCTCTATGCTCTTTGGCTCTTCTGTCAGACTTAAAGGAAATCGAAACTCCCTCAAAATCTCATGTGCAGATGGCTCCCTACTTGTCACTTCCAGATCCTTCAAATACCTGGGGATTCTTCTGGACAAATCCCTGGATTGTGACCAACATATTACTGCCACCTGTAAATCGGTCAACTCGAAAATTGGAGGGGCCTACCGTACTAGCTATGCCCTTACCCCATCTGCCAGACTTGCTGTTGCACAAGGCCTTCTACTCCCGGCCCTGGCCTATGGCACGGTCACCTACCTAGGTGCCACAAAGTCCTCTCTCCATAAATGGGACACCACCTATAACATCTGCTGCTACGCCTCTGCATCACCAAGGTATAAACACCACTGCCAGCTCTATGCTGACTTAAACTAGCCCTCTCCCACTGCCCATTGACTTCAGTCCTATGGCTCTCTAATTGACGGGGTAGTTAGATCAGGTCTCCCACAATCCCTTGTTTCCATGCTTCACTCCCAGTCCCCCTCTTACAGGCTCACTCTACTGACCTAGCCCCTTTCTATATCCCCAGATGCAAAACCTGTATGGGGTGCACAAGCTTTCTCTCACACATCTCCTAAGTATTGGATTTCCATACCTCACGCTATCTACCAAGTTCCCACGCATGCTAGTTTCAAGAAACTCCAGCGAGATCATCTACATGCTTCGAACCCCTGCGCTTGCTTCTACCCGCCGTAGATCATGCTTTCCCTTTCCTTATTACCCCCCCGCATCTACTCCCCTCCTATCTGCTTCATCACCTCTCTCTAATGACCCTTCCCTTGTACACTCTCCTTCACCCCTATCTCCCCTGCTTCTACCACATCTTCCTCTCCCTTCTCTCTTAAAGCTTAACTACCACTAAGGCACTTATTGTATACTGTATATATCATGTCCAATTCATCCATTTTTTTGTACTTAGTATTTCTTTTGTTTTGCACTTGTCTATACTTTTATTAACCTTGTCTAATATTGTATTGCTTGTACCCAGACCTTGTTCTAAACTGTATTTTGCTCAACATCCAATGCTGATTGTTCTGACCCCTTCCCACTGTATTACCTATTTCATGTCCTGCGTCACATGGTGTGCTTATGTACCATCTACAGTACTTGTTTTCTCCCAGGTTGTGCCTGAAAATAGGTATTCCTATGCCTAGTGGACCCACCCGGTTACCAAAACCAAATAAATTCTTCTAGATGTCCGATGATCTCATTACGGCAAAATGGCTATTAGCTGGCTTGCCCCCACTCTCCAGAACAAGTTACAAAATCACCCTCAGACTGAGCATATTGGCCATCTTCAATTTATTCAAGGTGTTACTGAACAGTCACTGTACGACTAAATGTGTTTCCTGTAGAGTTTGAGATATTGTCACAGACTGTCCCCAAGTGAAATTGCCATTGCTATTACTTTGCAGTGCACTCTGCATTTTTGCTCAGAGCAATAAAGTTACGCTCCACAGCGATGGCTCTGTTTTCTATATTACAGCTACATTCATACCATGCATCTTTGCTGCACGTTGTTAAGTACTTGTTGCCTTTGATCTCCAAGTTATGTTTTTTTTGATTTGCTGTACTATTGCTTGCCCACCCAGGACCACCTTACAAATGAGCACAGCACAATGGAATTTTTCTTTCTGGTAAAACAAATTAATACAATACAGTAAATATAATTTAATGCAATAGTATTGAACATATTTTCCATTGCATACATTATGCAGCTTGCTGTTTACATAATTTCGTAGTGGGTAGCTCTCAATAGATGGTGAAAAACACAACATAAAACACGAATCCACAGTCAAATCACTGTGGATTTGTGTTTTATGTTGTGTTTTTCATCATCTATTGAGAGCCACCCACTACGAAATTATTTAAACAGCAAGCTGCACAATTTATAAAATAGAAAATATGTTCAATACTATTGCATTAAATTATATTTACTGTATTATATTAATTTGTTTTACCAGAAAGAAAAATTCCATTGAGCTGTGCTCATTTGTAACGTGGTCCTGAGTGGGACAAGCAGTAGTACATCAACAATGGCATTTGACATTAACGTAGTATGAATATGGATAACAGTTACATGGCATATATAGTGTTGGTGTAGGTCTGTGGAGAACATGCATATCATGTTGTGAACATACCTACAGACCAAAGTTTGATGTGTGTTATACCGGAAAAGGAAGTTAGCAGTTTAGCCAAGGATGAAACAGCAATGGAGCTTGAACAGCTGGTTTACAGTGGGGTCCTGACTATGCAGTGTTGGAGCTGAGAGCACTGAAGCATTTACAGTAGATTAAGGTACCATACTTGAAAGCTACACAGTGAGGTTTATTTTTTGCTGTGCTAAGATACAAATCAGTTTTTTTTTTTCGTTATATCAGTTTGATACTTTAACCAGTAGACTATGATGCCGATCTATGAAAGGAAAAGGGAGTAAAATAATACCACCAGGTCGGCCTGTCGGTGCAGAGGCAGGGTGTCAGTCTGTGAAGCAGATGACCCGGGTTCAGAAATTGACTCAGGACGTTGGGCCGGCTGGAGAGAAGAAGGAGAGAGTGTCCTAGAGACTGTTCTCCTTCTTCGGGGGGGGGGGAAGGTTAGAGTGTCCAGCAAACCACGGAACTCTGGCAGAGGCTGGGGGGCATCCACTGTGCCAGCACCATCACCTCAGGGGGGGCGGAGCAGATGCGGGATGTCATTGCACATCCCCACCCCAAGGTACTGCCACAAGTCACAAAATTTCACTCCCCCGAGCATGATGCCCTGTTTCACCACCATCCCCACTGCCAACAGGGTCTACCGGGGGGGGATCCTGCTCCCATGGCCCCACCCTGGGAGGTACCCGGGGCACACTATGAAGGACCATGGGAAGGGGCACCAGCCCAGTGACCCTGACCAGGGGTGTAAGCCTGGGCATGGGGGCGGCATGCGGACAGGGCTGAGCTCCCTTCAGAGAGGGGGGGGCCAGACCCAAAAATAATAAAATAAAATAAAAAAAATACCACCAGGTAAACAGTGGGGCTCATTTCACACTGACCTGAAGTACTTCCAAATTAATCTGACGAGATTGCCTTGACTACAATTCACAAAATGCACTGCATCATGCTGTTTGCTATGCTGGTTACTCCTCTCCAACTTCTGGTTTCGACAAGGTCACAGCAAACATTTTGTTGTAGGATAGGGAACAAGGATCTGCTGTTCTCAAGCAGATGAATAAAAGTGGGTTCTCTGAAATTCTTCACAATCTAAGCTTTAAAAAGCAGCTTCTTAGTAGCTGCTCTCCCCCACATATCTGATAAGTTAACTGGCCCATACTCTACTCCTCTACATAATGCCAGTTATTTCTTAAAATTTTGTCCTAGCACAAAATGGAGCCACTTCCCTAAGCTCCAGCCATGCCCCCACGCCAGTACAAGCAGCCCCATTTTGTGATTTCAGAAAATGAAGGCTGCATGTGCACGCTCCATTGAGTTGCATGGGGGCAATATTCCTATACATTTTAGTACCATTAACAGTAGCAATTTTAATAAATCAAAGGAACTGTTTGACTAACGAAATAATGAAAAAATGATGGGCATTATGTAGAGGAATTAAGTCTGGGCCAGGTAACTTATCAGATATGTGGGGCGGGGGGAGAGAGAGTGGCTACTAGAAACTGCAGGAGCTGCTCTAAGTTTCTACCATTCTCTGTTGAGGTTGCTATAACCCCCAAAAAACAAAAACAAATGAATGACAGTACTGTACCCTATCGTACCAGTGAGACCCAGTGTCTATATGGGGTTTATGCCCAAGCTACAGGCCCACATGTTTCCTGCCTTGCTGCTGCCTCCCTGGGTGAATGTTAAGCCCCAAGTGCTGCCCCAACCATGTTTACAGCTGTTAATGGTCTTGGTGCCTACCCCCTTAGCTGGCAGGCTGTTCCATGGCACCACTGCTCTCTCCACAAAAATAACTTCATGTTCCTCCTGAATTTCCCTCCTGATCAAGCAACAAACTCATGTTGGAAGGGGAAATTTAAAAAGGATGTTAGGAAATATTTTTTCCACAGAACAGGTAGATGATCAGCAGAACTGTCTCTTAAGCAGTGTGGTCAGTGGTAGGATTATGGCTGGGTTGCAAACAAAGAAGGACACTTTAAAATGGGGTTATTAGGAAGCAATATATGGTCAGGGCTTCAGGACAGACTTTATTAACTTATGGTTTGTCTTTTTTGTACTTATTCTTGTACAGTTATATGAACAGTGCTTTAACGGATTTTATTTTATTTTATTTTTAATCATATCCAAAACTGATGCTGATAAATGTTTGGTTCAAAGGCATAGCAGCTGATGGAGGTACAGACAAATCAGGATAAGTTTCTTCTCTCGCTGTGTTACATCATGGGAGGGGAAGTACTACTAATTTTTTAGCTCGAGTAAGAAAAGGTTCAACAAATTGCCAGTTACAGCCATGACCATGGACTATAATGCTGAAATAAACAAATCCGGGAAGTCCCGTGGTGCAAGACTCATTAAGTCAGCAAGTCCGTGTGTAAACCAGTAATGTAATAACATTGTTAAATGAGGCAAACCATCAAGTCTGCACTCTACCTGAACAAATATTACATTGCTTTAAATGAGCAAATTCGAGGAACTGTAAAATGTAGGCAAAAGCAATTGTCTTAAGAACTTTGACAAAGTTCAGGGTAGTAGGGAGCCATAGTGGCAAACTAGCTTAACCCACAAAACAGTACATTTAGGCTTATTTCAGCCCTCAGTCTCTGGGGACCATGCTGCCCTGCATAAAATCCTCAGATATTAAGCAGCCTTTTGCCTGCCTCAGCAGGGTCAGTGAAAATAAGTTTTACCTGCATAGAAGATCTTTAGTTCCGCAGGGACCAAGAGTGAATGGCTAATCCCCAGTGACTTTAGCTCCCTGTGCACGGTGTCAAAGGCTTTCCATTGCTAGCGGGTAGTATAGCGAAGGTCCGGAAAGAAAAAAAAAATGCGAGTGCCATCAGACAGTTGAAGCAGGCCTTTATTTTTCACTGCCTGGAGGATCCTATCCCTGATAGGTTGTCCCACTGAGACAAGCAGAATGGTACAGGGTAAGTTCTGTTCAGAGGGTTATTTCCAAGGTGTGATATGGTACACATTAAAAATAGACTCTTCAAGGGAAAGGTCTAGCATGCTGTATAGCAGCTGGAGGACGTAATGTTGCAAGTCATCCTCTTGGAGCCCTCAGGGACACCGAGCAAATGGACATGGGTTAAGCGGACTCGATTCTCTGCATGCTCTAGTCTGAGTCTAAGAAGTTTATTTTTAGATAGCAGCCCTGAAGTCACTGCTGACTTCAGTATCCAGAAAGGATGGCGACTGAATATGAGCGACTGTCAAAACAGCAACTCATATTCAGCACTTTCCTCCTGGGCTACCCTGGAAGGATAGTGATGCTACGTGACCACAAGTGTACTGCAGGGTGACAGAAGTGGGGTGGGAATAGGGAAGGGGAGGGACAGGGAAGGGGTTTGAGGGGGAGGGACTGCTGTACCTGGTGCTGCTGAGCTAGCAGTGTTGTGTGGCTGGGTGGCTAGCTCAGATAGGGCAGGTACAGGGCTCGGGACTGGGTGCGGAAAACTTTTGCCACTGTCTGCGGCACTTAATTTTATCCAGACACAGGGATATTGCTCTTCCCTGACATGCCTTCAGGAGCTGGAGAATCCTTTGGGTGCAGGGGTGAAGCCCCTGCAAAAACACTTGTTTCCTTGTCCAGCTGTTTGGAGTCGCTTCTGGAGTGTATATCGTTGGTTTGCTTTTCAGCGATATACACTCGTCATTAATAGCAATTGTTATTATATGGAACCACTGAGGTCTTATCGGCAGATTCCTTCACCAAGTGCGATTCCACTGAGATGGTTTCCACCTTATTCTCTAAGATAATAACTCTTATTGTAAAGATCCATTTTGGCATCTAATGCGTGAACTGATTTGTTGAGAGCTTGGACACCTTGTAACAGCACTGTTAGAAAGCTCAAGAACTCTGGTGGCTCCAGCCACGAGGCCACAGTGATCAGCACCATCAGGCTGCTTGCTTTGCTTCCAGTGACCAGAGTCAGCCTGCCCAGCTTTGCAAGGATTCCCCATAACATCGGGTGTTGAAATTTAGACAGCTGGCTCCCACTATCTGACAACCAATAATTCTGCTACATGATACAGTTCCAACTTCAGAAAAAGAAAAATGAAATGCTGGTTTCAAGTGGTAGTGTAGGAATCACAGAAGCTTGACAGCAGAAAAGGACCATACCGGCCCATCTAGTCTGCCCCCCCCCACACCTCCCTCTCCCTGCCAGCCCTCCCCCTGATACTCATTCCCATATGCTTGTCCCATGCCTTCTTGAATTCTTCCACTGATTTAGCCCCCACCACTCCATCTGGTAGTCTGTTCCAGAGCTCTCTGGAGTGCGACTGATGCTGTCAGCTGCTAGCCATGACCCCTTAACTAAGGTTTTTAAAGAGTGTTTAAAGCTGCTTCAACTTACTACACAACTGTCGGTCCAGAAGCTGCTTCAGTTAGTGATGTTTAATGAACTTTAACAGTGCTTAGGCAACTGAAAAGAGAATGTGTTAGTCACATTGATCCTTATACGAGCAGATTAAGTAGGTGATTTAGTTTACTTTATTACCTTCAGAAAACCTTTGCACTAAAATAGCCCTTTTTCAAATGTGTTCATGTCACTTACACAGAGTACAAACAGTCCAAAACCATACAATGAAACAATTTCACTTACAACTGCAGACCAACTTATTTAAAAACAAATTGCGTACATGAATTTAAAAAGCATTAAAAGTATTTAAACCACAAATCTCAGATGGAAACAAATGCCAGACCTTTGCTGCTCTAATAGAAAAAGACCTTTGTCCCAAGTTAGTTTTCCTGTAGGGAACTTGAAGTCTATGACATACAGTACCATGTTCCTAGTAAGGGATCTATTCTAATACTTGATTAAAGAGTGATTGAACCCCAACTGGGGTATGACCCATAAGTGAACTGTTACATACAATAGCGAGATTGTAATCAATCCGAAAATGAAGTGGGAGCCAGTTTAGTGCAGTATATAAGTAACACCTACAACTATCCCTTTTACAATTTAAAACAAATCTACAGGTATTTACAGCAGCATTATTTTTCTCCAAGATAGCATTACAAACTGCCGAACAGACAACTAATCCATAATCAACAAAAAGAATCAAGCTATTCACCAGTAACTTTTTAAACTTCGCCAGTAAAATTATTCTTATTTTGATAAAGACCAATCCATTTATTAATACTCTTTACACCATAGTCAACATGGCATGTACAAAGAAAAAATGAACAAAAAAAAAAACATAAGGTCTAAAAAGACTCCCAGATATTTAAACAATTGAATCTGCTCACTAACCTCACCACTTGGCGTAGTGGTGGTTAGAATTGAGCATGTACCAAGACTATGCCTACTCCCAAATAAGTCTTTTTGCATTAATAACCAAACCATTTTGCTCAAACCAATCACAGATTAGCTTAAAATCAGACTGCAAACACTTAATCTTATCAAAATTTACCCCAGAAGTAAAAAGAACAGTATCTTCAAGGCATAAAATTGTCCAGGAGTACTTGGCAGCATTAGATACTGTATTAATAAAAAGATTGAACAATAGGGCTCCCAGAATGGACTCCTGTGGAACCCCTGTTTCCAAAGGCAAGACAGAGGAAAACAATTACCTTTTACTCTTTGGGCTAGATTAGTCAAAGAGTCCAAGAACAATGCCATTGCATCAATCAACAGTCCCATTGCCCAGAGTTTTATTACCAATAATTTATGATCAACAAGATCAAAGGCCTACAATAGATCCAGGAAGACCGCTCCAGCATATTCACCCTGTCCAAGACTCCGTAAAGATCCTCCATTAACTCAGTCAAAACAATGGTCTTATTATACATCTTCGAAAGTCATGCTGTTCCTTAGCAAGCAGATTATACCTAGAAATGTATTCCGCAGTTGGTCACTGACCACCTTTCCAGGGTCTTGGATTGGGAGAACAAAATGGAGATGGGCCTGTAATTTGAAACAATGGCATGGTCCCCAGACTTAAAGACTGGCATAACATTGACTTGTTTCCAGATATCTGGCAAACCAAATTGCAATGAAAAACTGAATATATGTATAGGTAATACTAATTCATCAATAGCCAATTGAAAAAACCTTCATATCCAATTGATTTGATACGTGTTATTTGATAAAAGAAAATGTCAGCACATACATTTCAGGCTGCACAGACCCTTCTTCAGGTGATGATTCTTAAGGTCTCTGTGGAGCTTGAAAGACTGTGTATGGAACATTTCTCAGTGGTTCAATAAAATGCATCGTCACCTCCTTTGATCATCTATAAGCACTGTGAAACAAACTGAAACCACCATCGTTAACTCTGTTAATGTCTTTTTTAAAACAAATGTACCAGTTTGTTTGCTAGTAAATCTCTCTCTCTCTCTCAGCATTAAACCTTTGCATACAGTTTCCTGCTTTTCTGAAAGCATTACTATTTTTTTGGACACCAACCCTCTTCTGCAATTTCACTGGCATCGACCAACCAATCAAATCAGCCAATCAGTTTATTGGTGAGCAAACAGAGACCATGTCTCATTTACAATCGTGGCCGTGTAGAAAAAGGCACAATATATGTCACAAATGGACATCATTCCAAGGACAAATAATGCCATTCATATAAAGCATGTGGCATAAATACTTACTCAGTTAATGAATAACATTCACATTAGCTAAACAATTGAGTAAGCAAGGCTTTGAATTGAGAAACGGATAATATAAACATTAGTTTAGCCACACTTTGTATTTGTAGCCAAGATTGAGGTATCACTGCTAACACAAATGTACTAGCTTTTGTTAGAGCTTTTGGGGTGGAATATTTGAATAAGCCATTTGACTTTAGACCAGTTATAGAGGAAATCTTAGCATTCATGAGATACTGGCGTTTTCCCATAACAACTTTATGAACAAACAGAAACCAATGTTCTAGTCTCCTTGCTGCTAATGATATCCAGCCCAATGAAGACTACAATACATCTTGATAGATAAGGAAACTATGACAGAGGCTCCAAGGTCAAGCAAGACTGTAGGCACTTTGATTAATAAAGTCTCCATAATCCAACCATGCTAAATATAAACAAAATTGCCAATCGTTTATGAATTCAAAAAAATTGAAAAGAGCATATTTCTGTAGAAAAGGCAAGGGATCATTCAGTTTGCAAGACAAATATTGGTTAGGATATTTGAAGGTTTTTTTAAATTCAAGGTTAGATTCCTGTTCAAAAATAATTCCAAGATATTTATACAAAATTCACCATTGTTAATGCAGTACGATCACTGGTCAGTATTGACAGGTCAGATAATGCAGCACAGACCTGTTTGCTAAACAGTATCCACAGAGTCTGTGCTCAGAAGAAATCTTAGATTAAACAAGTCATCCTGGATTTTATTGAAATCATTCGGATGCATCTTTATCAAGGCCACCGATTTATGGTGAATAAAGTAATGAAAGAAACAATTACTCACCTTAGTAATGTTTCTTCTAATGGAGTCTTGCTATATTATGACATATGCAGTTTGACCCAGCCTTCGAACTGCTCCGGAGGTGAAAGAGTTAACTTTCCATGCCAGGCATGGAATCTTGAGCGTGAGCTCGGTTGAGAACTCTGTCTGTTCTTCAAACTCAAACCGTCAGATCTTTATGAGCAAAACTCACTAAAATTCTGTGTGGAAGCTGTAAACCTACGCTAGCCAACTGGCTACTAAAATATTAACACATTTTTTGGTCCCAAAACAAAGACTCAAGTCAGGGGATCCAAAAAATAAAAAACACCCAAACACCCCAAAAAAGGGGTGAAAAAACAAGGTGGGCATCTACTAAGTGCCAACACTGCACTGCCCAGCCACATCCCAAAAGCAGAAGGTTCTGAGAGGGGCAGGCCGGTGGAGGAGGTCATAATATAGCAAGACTCCATTAGAAGCAACAACATTACTAAGGTGAGTAATTTTTTCTTCAAACAACATGAAGTCTTGCTATATTATGACATATGCAGACTACACAGCAGTACCTCCATGGAGGAGGGACAGAACCTACTTAGGAAATAGGTTCTGAAGCACTAGTGTTAAGAACCAAGCATCCTCCTAGCCTGGATGTCCAGGAGTAATGCTTGTGAAAGTGTGAACTGTTTTCCAGGTAGCTGCTTGACATATCTCTATGATAGGGATGTCCCTGGCTGCAGCCAGGGACGCAGCTGTACCTCTGGTAGAGAGAGCCCTCAGGCCTGAAGGGGGAACCTTACCCAGTTTTTGATAACAAAATTGGATACAAGAGACAATCCACCTGGCAATGGATCTTTTAGTGGCAGGTTTCCCTTTACCAACCTCACCATAAGTGAGGAACAGTTGGAGGGAGTCAAACCTGTGACCCTTGGTACACTCTATGTAGTAACTAAGGGCTCTCTTCACATCTAAGCTGTGCAGCCTCCTCTCACCAGAGGAGGAATGGTCAGTGAAGTACACTGGAAGAGATATAGATTGATTAAGGTGGAAATCTGAAACCACCTTAGGCAAGAACTTCCCGTTAGTCCTGAGGACCACCTTATCTCTGTGAAAGGAGATAAAATCAGACTCCACTGACAAAGCTTGTAACTCACTTATGCGTCTGGCAGAAGTGATGGCTACCAGAAATACAGGTTACTCACCTGTAACAGGAGTTCTAGGAATGGTATATGTTGTTCATCCACACTTATTGGCAGGTTCCTTGCCGCTTCAAATCTTGCCGGAAGGTCTTCAAGCTGGCTCCTCCCACCCACCCGGGTGGTAAAACTCAGCTCGCCCCATGACGCCAGATCTAGCTCGCTGGAAGCTCAGGTCGTGCGCCGGCCGGGAGGTTGAGAATAGGATGAACAATATACCATTCCTAGAACTCCTGTTACAGGTGAGTAACCTGTATTTCTAGGGACATGGATATGTTGTTCATCCACACTTATTGGCAGACCTCAGCAGTTCTCCGGAGGAGGGAGGCAGCACACCCCTACTTAGGGAATAAAGACTGAGAACCGAGGCCCCAAAACCAGCATCCCGGGCGTGACTCAAGGTCGATGTGGTAATGGGTAATAAAGGTGTGCTGACTTCCAGCTAGCAGCCCTGCAGAATTCCTGGATAGGGACGCCCTGGAAGCAGCCACCGATGCAGCAGTATGACGGGTAGAATGAGCTCTTATCCTCTGGGAGGCTCCATGCCCGCCAACTTATAGCAGAGATCTATGCAGGAGGTGACCCACCTGCTTATCGTCCCACTTGGCTGCAGGTCTGCCAGGTGCGGCTTCAGCATAGGTGACAAACAGCTGGCGAACCTCTCCGACTTTCAGCCATCGCCCTTATAATAAGCGGCGCTCTAGGGTCCAAAGAATGGAGCCTGTATTCAGCCTCCGAGGTGTGATTGGGGTAGAACACCGCAGAGTCAACACCTGGTTAGGTGAAACTCGACACCACCTTCGGAAGGAATTTCGGTGGTGGCGAGGGACAACCTTGTCCCTGGGAAGACCAGGTAAGGAGACTCATGTAGAGCGCCTGGAGTTCTCCCATCCTTCTGGCTGACGGATAGCCACCAAGAAGGCGGTCTTCCACGACAGGTGAGAGTTCACACCTGTGCATTGGTTCGAATGGCTTGCCCATGAGCTTTGCCAGTACCAGCAGTAAATCCCACGGAGGTGGAGGTTCTCGCACCGGAGGGGAAATGTGATCAAGGCCTTTGAAAAAGCGCCAGACCACCTTCTCCTGCGCCACCAACTGCTCCCTGGCCCGCGCCCGGTAAGCAGAGATGGCTGCCAGGTGCACCCTTAGGGTCATCGACCTAAGCCCTTGACTAGAAAGGGACCATAAATAGTCCAAAATGCTTGCCAAGGAACAGGAGGAAGGGTCCAAGCCCTTACCCTGACACCAAATGGAAAACCTCTTCCATTTGAAGGCATAGCATTTCCTGGTCGACTCCTTACGGGACTCCTCAACAACATTGAGGACCCTGCCGGAAAGACCCAAGGCCTGGAACTCTAGCGCTCAGGAACCAGGCAGTCAGGTGCAGGGATTGAACACCTTCCCCTGATTGACTGAGAGCAGGTCCGGGCGAGCTGGAAGCTGCCTCGGGAGCCTGGAGCTGAGGTTGAGGAGATCTGGGTACCAGAACTGGCGGGACCAGTCTGGGGCTATCAGAATCACCTGTGCCTTGTCCCTCCTTGTCTTGAGAAGCACCTTGTGAATCAAGGGAAATGGGGGAAAGGCGTAAAAGAAGCCCGAGGTCCACAGCCTCGAGAAGGCATCCCCCTGCAGCGAGCCCTGCTGAGGGGGGCCGGCATGAAACAGCCTCAGCTTCGCATTCTCCCTGGAGGCAAACAGGTCCACCTGAGGTGTGCCCCAGTGGGAGAACAGATCTTGTACTACCTCCGGCAGGAGAGACCACTCTGAGATGCAGCCCCTATCCGGCTCAGGGCATCGGCCAGGGTGTTGGAGGCTCCTGCCACATGAATGGCCAGAGATCCGCCTCCAGGCAGCGACGAGCGACCAAATGCGAGAGCCTTGCATAGAAGCATGGAGCGTGTCCCGCTCCTGGCGGTTCAGGTAGTACATGGTCGTGGTATTGTCCGTCTGGACCTCGGACCACTTTACCCCGGAGAAACGGGAGCAAAGGCGATGAGAGCTAGGCGGATCGCTTGGAGCTCCAGCAGGTTGATGTGGCATCGGGACACCCGCGGGGACCAGAGGCCGTGCACTCGGTGTTCCCCCAGATGGGCACCCCAACCCATCAGAGAGGCATCGGTCGATAGAGAGACCGTCAGCTCGGGGCGGACAAACGGGATGCCCTCCTGCAGATGGGATGGAACGGTGAACCACTGGAGACCGTTCCACATCTCCTGGGTCACTGTCACTAGCTGGTCCAATGGATTGCAGCATTGTGACCACTGGCTGGCCAGTCCCCACTGAAGGGGGCGCATGTGCCAGCGTGCCCAACGGAACACGCTGGTACAGGCCGCCATGAGACCCAGGAGGCACAGGAAGTCCCGGGCAGGGCCCGATTGCCCAACCAGAAATGATTGGGCAAAGGAGGTAAGAACCTCGGCCCTGTCCGCTGGGAGCCATGCTCTGGCTCGAAGAGAGTGGAGCTCTGCCCCGATGAACAGGATCACCTGCTTTGGCTCGAGTTCCGACTTGGCCTCGTTGATGAGAAGGCCGACTTGAGAGCAAACCTGGAGGGCCAGATCTCTGGACCGCTCCACCTCCCTGCCTGGAGGGGGCTGCTATCAGCCAATCGTCCAGGTAAGGGTACACCCGGACCCCTCGGCGCTGCAGGAACGCTGTCACCACTGCCATGCATTTGGTGAAGACCCTGGGAGCTGGAGATAAGCCGAAGGGCATGGCTTGGAACTCAAAGAGGGATCCTTCCGCTCGAAAGCGGAGGAATCTCCGATGTGACGGATGGATAGAGACGTGAAAGAACGCGTCCTGTAGGTCCAGAGAGCAGAACCACACGCCGTGTTCCAGAGATGGTATTATCTGCGCCAGAGTGACCATTCTGAAGGTCCGAGACCTTAGGAACTTGTTCAGGTCGTGTAGGTCAAGAATGGGGCGCCAGCCCCCCGTCCGTTTCGGAACCAGGAAACACCTGGACACGAACCCCGGGTCTAAAGGGGGGTCCTCTACCTCTGTGATCATCTCCTTTGGAGAGGAGGAGCCGATGTCGGCTCGACGAGCCGCCAGTGAGGCTGCGGACTCCTGAGGTCCCCCGAGGTGCGACGGCTCTGAAGGCAGGGCCTGCCTCGACCCCAGAGGTAGGCCTTTTCCCACCACCTTCAGTACCCACCTGTCCGTGGTAACAGCGGACCAGGCGAAAGGAAGTGTCTGAGCCGTCCCACGAGGGAAACCAGGGGTGAGGTGACAGGGATGGGGTGACACCCCCAGCCCGCTCACTGGGCAGGCTTGAGGAGGGACCGCCGAGGGACGTCCTGGGCCTTTACCTCCCTGCTTCCTGTTGGAGGAAGCAGACGGCTTGGGTTTGGGATACCAAGCTCGAGCCTGCTGGCCCTGACGTTGCTGGGCCGGGCGCGCCGTGGGCGCAGAAGGACAAAAGGGCTTAGGCTGTGGCTTATGGCCTTTGTCCTTCTGGAGCGGAAGAGACTGGGTCCAAGGTAGCATTGACTTCTCGATCCTCTGCAGGTGACCTTCCACCCTAGGGGTCAAGAGGTCAGTCCCTAAAGGAACATCCGCCAACTTGTGCTGGGTATCCGAGGTAAAGGTGGATATCCTCAGCTAAGCCTGACGACGCAACTTACCGCGGCCGCCACAGACCTGGCACATGAGTCCCTCGATGTCTAACGAGTCTGGAGCTGCTGTTTGGCCACTGCCCTGCCCCCGCACCTGCCTGACCGTAGTCTGCAGATCTGCGGAAGATGAGGGACAACCTCATCCAGGGAGCCCAAAAGGGCGTGAGAAAAATGTGCCATGAGGATCAACTGGCCTGACGGGGCCGAGAGAGGATGCAGCATAGACTTTTTCGCCCGCATAATCCAATTTCCTGACTCTTTGTCGGGAGGTTTGTCCACATCCCTGGCGTTCCCGGCATGCCGGAAAATGCTGTCGGTAACCAACCCCTTGGCCGAGGGTGTTCCAAACCGGACAGGGAACCGGTAGGGGACTCGGATACTTCCTGGCCAAGGCGAGGGCAGGAAGCAGGATGCTGCCAAAGTTCCAAGGCCAGACCCACTATGGCTTCGCCACCGGAAAGGCCTCGAGGAGAATCCCCCGTCCAGAATCTCCGTGAGGGATACCTAGCCCATTTAGAAACGGGTTCGAGCTTCATCCCGGTTGACTCCGAGATGAGTCGAAGCAACCCTAAGAAGGACGAAGGGCTATCATCCACTGACTGCCCTCCCGAGGACTCCAAGTCCATGCGCTTGGAGAAGAGGGAAGAACCATCATCGGACTCAGAAGAGTCCTCAAAGAGCTGCCTCTGGCCTGAGCCACCCTCCACCTGCCGAGGTTTATCGGGAGTGAGGGTGACAGACAGCCTATGGGGCAGTCCCTGAGCCGACTGAGAATTTTTGGTCGGAGCCCCAAATAACGGCTGTGGAGGCGGAGGTTCCACCGGAATCGGTGGGGCAGCTGGAATTGGCCGAACAACCGGCCTGAGAACAGGCTCTCTACCACGGGGTTGTTTCGCTGCTCCGTGACAGCCACTTAATGGTGAAGTCTACTGGGTGCTTATTCCCGGTCAAAAGGAGCTGTTGCCACATTAGATTCCTCGTACTTCCGATGCAACTTACGCCAGCCTCCCCGTCCTGAGGAAGAGGAAGAGTGGCGGGACCGCTTGCCGCGGTGCCGAGACCACCTATGGCGGCGGGATCGGTTGGACCGCGAGGATGTCCGAGACAGAGACCGAGAGTCTTGACTAGGCCGAGGAAGGCGAGGAGAAGTGTCAGAAATCGGCACTCCCCTCGGCTCGGATGATCCCACCGGAGGCACAGACGAGCCGACGGGATCCTCAACTCCCACCGGGAGAACTGGGGAGAGGGGATTCTCAGCTTCTCCAGCCGATAACCCGTCTAACGGGTCGAGAAAAATCTCGACTGCATTGACGGGAGTCTCGGTCAACTGGCCTGACGGGGACACTGTGAAGCCAGTGGCCGAAGCTGAGGGGTCGACCGAAGTCGACTGTCGACAAGGGGAAGGGGATCTTCCCGCCCCAAGAGCGATGGAGAGACTTACTTTTGCTCTTTTTGGACCTGGAAAAAGGTCCCGAAGAAGTTGGACCCTCACCTTTCATCGAGAGGGTCAGACAAAGCTCCTTAAAAGAAGCAGAGTACGAGGCACCGAGAGAGAACGGGACAAGTGCCGCAGCCGAGGTAGAAGTGGCCCGCGCTGCCTCCTCTTCGAGAGCGATCATCTGCTCGAGCTGATCCGCCGAGCCCGCCGCCGGACACCGCCAGTCGGGCCTCTTTAGATTTCACTGGTGGAATTCTTTTCTCAGGGCGCCCCAGTTGTAATCGGGCAGCACGGTCTTCAAGGACGTAGGCCGAAAAGGAAGAGCACAAGTTGCAGGCCTGCGGGTCGTGCTCAAGGCCCAGGCAGTAGATGCACGTGGAGTGCGGATCCGTCCTAGACATCTTCTGCCCGCAAGGGCACCTCCGAAAACCGGGAGTCGATTCGTCCATCGCAGCCGCGAGGAGAAGAAGACCGAAGTCTTTTTAGCAAAGAACTTCTGATTTCGAACTTTCGAAGAATTAGGAACCAGTCTTAAACGCAGCGCGTTAAGGAGGGAACCTGAGCTTCCAAGCGGTAAAGAAGATCTGGCGTCATGGGGCGGAGCCGAGAGTTTTACCACCCGGGTTGGTGGGAGGAGCCAGCTTGAAGACCTTCCGGCAAGATTTAAAGTGGCAAGAAACCTGCCAGTAAGTGTGGATGAACAACATATCCATGTCCCTCGAAACACAGTTTTCCAAGTCAAGTACTTAAGCTCTGCTGAAGACAAAGGCTCAGAGGGGGTTTGCATCAGCTGAGCAATGCAAACATTAAGATCCCAGGCGGGAGCAGGGTCCCTGAATGGAGGGTTGGTGTGAAGCAATCCCTTGAAAAACTTGGAGAATACAGGGTGAGCAGAAAGAGAAGAGGGCTTTCCTGCTGATATAAAAGCAGAGACAGCTGCCAAGTGCACTTTCAGGGTAGCTGGCCTCCGCCCCAAAGTATTTAAGTGGACCATATAATCCAGGACTGTGGGCAAATCAGCAGATTCTGGGAAATATGCTTTCCAGAGCACCATATGGAAAACCCTTCCATTTAGAATTACAAGTAGCTCTGGTGGAAGGCTTCCTAGAAGCTTAAGATATCGAGTACACCTTGAGAAAGGTGTAGGTCACAAACTAACTCTTCAAGAGCCAGGCCTTGAGATTGAGGGATTTGAGATTCGGGTACCAAACTCTCCCCTGGGCACAGGTTAACAGATTGTGATTCCTGGGAAGAAACAGGGGAAGGTGGACTGCTAAGGACAGAAGCAGTGGATACCAGGGCTGTCTGGCCCAATTTGGAGCAATCAGAATCATCTTGCAAGGTTGAGGTCTGATTTTGACTAGCACCTTGAACAAGGGTGGGGTGGGGGACATAGAGAAACTTCCTTCCCAGTTGAGAAGGAAGCATCCAGAGGGACTGAGCCCAACACTGGGGCCTGCAGCAAAATAGCGGAAGTTGGTGATTGTCTGGGGCTGCAAAAAGATCTATCCGAGGGTGCCCCACCTGGCAAATACTACCTCCAGTACTAGGGGATCCAGAGACCATTCTGGATGGCCCTGAGAAATCCTGGTTGAGAGCATCTGCCAGGACATTGTCCTGCCTGGGAGGTGAACTGCCAAGTGAGGGAGGTGTTCAGGAATAAGCCAGAGACCACAACTTCATTGCCTCGGTGCACAAGGCCAAGACCGAGTGCCCCTTGCTTGTTGATGTACCACATTGTAGTGGTGTTGTCTGTTCTGACCTGTACCGCTTTGTTCTGAACAGATGCAGAAAAACCTGAAGTGCTAGAAAACTGCTCTGAGTTCCAAATAGATTGATGTGAGCAGAGATTCCTGAGGGGACACAATCCCTGGGTGGTGAGGTTGCCCATGTGAGCTCCCACCCCAAGAGGGACGATCTGTAGCAAGGGTCAAGGAGTGAGATTGAGGGATGAAAGGAACCCCTTGTCTCAGATT
Source organism: Neoceratodus forsteri (assembly GCA_016271365.2). NCBI lineage: Eukaryota > Metazoa > Chordata > Ceratodontiformes > Ceratodontidae > Neoceratodus > Neoceratodus forsteri. The sequence continues at coordinate 790,663,861 of CM057456.1, read as the reverse complement.
GCTCTGATCCTGCCACCACTGTAGGGCCTGGATCAGGGTCTGGAGTTACTGGGATCAATTTGGTTGAGGATCTCCTTGAGACCAGAAGTCTCAAATGGAACTGAATGTCCTCATCTGAAATCTTGCTCCCTGCACTACTGCTGTGGAGGCAGCCATGTGCCCTAGGAGCTGCAGAAATGCCTTGCTGGTCGAGAGACCTGCAGAGGAAGGAGGAGACCAGAGCCACCAGGGTCTTTGCTCTTTCTAGAGGGAGGAAAGCTCTGGCTCTGTTGGTGTGTCCAGTCTCATGCCTATGAAGGTGAGTAGCTAAACAGGCTCTAGAACTGACTTTGGGAGATTGAGAAGGAAACCTAGAAATGTAAGCAGCTGTTGGTAACCTGAAGGTGTATATGATTTGTCTGGGGACTGGCCCACTATGAGCCAGTCGTCCAGGTAAGGAAAGATGGCAATCTTTTGCCTTCTTAAATGAGCAACTGCTACTGCCAGGCATTTTGTTAATACCCTTGGGGCAGAGGTGAGGTCGAAGGGCATTGCTCTGAACTGGTAATGGCCTGAGGGCAGTTCGAATCTGAGGTACTTTTGGTGGGAGCTTGATGAGAACATGGAAGTAGGCATCCTTGAGGTCCAGGGATGCTAGCCAGTCCCTGGCCTTAGAGAGGGTAAAATAATTCCCAGAGTCACTATTTTGAATTTTGGTTTTAAAAGGTGCTTGTTTAGGTATCTGAGATCCAGGATGGGCCGCCATTCTCCTGTCTTTTTGGGGTAAGGGAACCTGGAGTACAGTCTTGCCCTGGTGTAGGGAGGTCCCTCACAGCTCTGAGAGCCAGGAGGGTTGAGACTTCGTTTCAGAGCGACAGCCTCTGATGGATTTGTAAGTGGAAAGGATCTGGTTCTCATCTTGGAAATTTTGAAGCTAAGAATTAGTCCCTGGCTTACCACCTCCAGGACCCACTTGTCTGATGTTTAAGACTCCCAAGTCCTGGACGGCGGTCAGCCTTCGCCCCTACAGGTAATGGAGAATTGGCCCTGGCCTCCCATCAGGGTGCCTGTTTGGCAGGGGCTTTAGGCTGAGGGGTGGGAGCAGGCCTGCTCGCACTCCAGTCTGCTTCTCCTCTGAAGAGGCCCTCTGGGCATAGGCTGAAGAGGAGGCCTGGGCTTGGTAAAAAGGTCTGTGAAAAGGCCTGCCCCTGCCCCTGGAAAGCTGCCTCTGAGGAGTGGCCTGCCTTCCTTGGCCTGTGCACTCCTATAAGTGGTCCTATACTCATCCATTTTCTTCATGTAATTCTCTGTCTGCTCCCCAAACAGAGAGTTACCCACAACCGGAAAATCCATGGCCTTAGCCTGGGTATCCTCTGACAGGCTAGTACACCTGAGCCAAGCCATTCTGCAAAAGCCACAGATGTAGCCATGACTCTTGAAGATACATCATTAGAGTCCACTGCAGCATGGAATTGCACCTTGATGCCTCAATACCATCAGCAGCCACCTGCTCCAGCTCTTGGCAAGCTGGCCAGGGACCTGTTTCACTAGAGCCATAACAGTATCCTATCTGGATTTCTGGTATCTTGCAACATAGGCCATATAATTTGCCTGTCTGAGTCCCAAAGATGCTGCCATGTACTGTTTCTTTGCCATGGCATCAATCCTCCTGGAGTACTTGTCGGGGGGTGAAGTCAAGGGAATATTTGCCTTATCACAGGCTGCAGCCTGCACCACCCCAACATGGCTGCATTGTTGTGAAAGGAACTCCGTATCAGGGCCTGACAATGTGTACCTCTTGTCCATTTTTTTATCCACAGGAGGTATAGTGTGAGGAACTTTTAAAATTTTTATTGTCTGTTTCCTAAAAGATTTATGTAAAGGAATAGACAATCTCCTAGACTCTGGGATATCCATCATTTCTACATAGTCAGGCTCCTCCTGTTCATCCACAGCTTCTTCGAAAGGGAGCTGGAGGGTTTCACCCACTTTCTTATAAAACATAAGATAAGAAGGGACCTAGAAAGTCTAGGGGAGACACACCTGAAGGTCTGTCTGGGAGATGTCCGTTCAATGGGCACATCCAGACTTTCAAAATCACATTCTCTCTTCATAATCTTCCTCCTCCTCCGTTCATAAAATTCTCTATATCATATTCTTGAACCGTGGCACCGACAACAACCGACCGCTACCTGATGGTGCCAGTTCGGTCGGAACCGGGAAAGCGACTCAGACACCTTGATCACTTTGGCTATCTCTGCAGCGGTTGGAGAAGGAAATTTGGCTCCACACCTGCTGATTTTCTAGTCCTTTTGCTGGGACTGACTCCTCAGAGTCAGCCCTCCGCTTGCCGAGGAAGTCTCGCCTGGTCAGAGGGCTCCCCTCCCGTTCGGTTGGTACCGAACCGGCTGGCCATCCGGGTCAGTGGACTTTTGGTTCTCGCTCCTGAGCCTACCAACTCTCTTATCCTGGTAGCTGCAGGGAAATTCTTGCAATCTGGCAGTCTGCATTGAGGTGGTCAAACCCCAGACAATAAAACACATGTGTGTGGGTCAGCCTTGGCAAAGGCTTCCCCACAGACACTACAGTGCTGAAACCCAGTGGGCCCGGTTTTTCCTTTGGGTTTCTCAGACATAGTGCCAGCCTAACCAAAAACTTGCCAGATTCCGGCAATCCGCCAAGCAAGACACCCTTATTGGTTCCCAACCGTGTCACGGGTCGTGGAAAAAACCGTAATGAAATCCGGTTTTTTTTAGAACCGATAAGAACCGGGAACCGCACTCTAAATGCAATTTAGTAAAGTTTAACAACAACTTGATCGGTTCAAACCGAACCGATAAGATAGTTTGCAAGTTCCACACAGAAATAATGTAAAACCTATCTATTACTTACGATACCACAGACAGAGCTTGAACCGACCGGTTGCGGTTAAAATAAGACACAATGCGGTTTAAAAACCCGAGAAATTACACTTTTTAACCGACAAAATGAACCGAGCAGCAGGAGAAATCTCCGGAGTGACTGTTCAGTGAGGCGGAGTAAAGAACCTGACAGTTTGAGTTTGAAGAACAACAGACAGAGTTCTCAACCGAGCTCGTGCTCAAGATTCCATGCCTGGCATGGAAAGTTAACTCTTTCACCTCCGGAGGAGTTCGAAGGCTGGGTCAAACTGCATATGTCATAATATGGCAAGACTTCATGTTGTTTGAATTCTGTTTTTGATACTGGACATTCTGGGAATTGCATTGGTGACTATAAGCCTAATTTCCAGATTTTACCAGCATTCTACTGTCATTTCTCTTAGTAGGTATATAAATAAATCAGAATAAAAGAAGGTTTCATATACAAGACATTAAATGAAGCAAACTGGAAATAGCACAAAGCAATTAAGAAAAATAAGCTCTGTAGATTTACTGATCTGGTATTAAAAGCCAAAGTCCATAAAATTCTTTGTTTTAACCAATGTACAGGCAGTCCAGATTCTAGTATTTTACCAGTTTTTTTGGTAAAAACCAAGTCCCAGTGGTCTTGATCTTTATAGCCATTTTGGATGATTATGCTTACAATACAGGTTAGTTATGTCCTTCTGAGCAAGAGAATTCCATAAACAAGTGAAGCATCAGACTCTTCTTAAATGTAAAGGGAAGAATGTGGCAAGTCTAATAGCCACTGCCAATCCACTTTAAAGATGACCAGCAGGGTGGAAATACATGATCATCAACTATGCACAACTGAGAAGGTGGCACAGGCAGCAACGGTCACCAATTTATCTGAACAAATTACCACCCATTAAATCAGTGCAAGCTATCAGACTGTAGCCCACTTTTCTGGAAAAAAAGATTTGGAGACATTGGAACAGGTGCTTTTTTAGATCTTATTTCCATTATTTTATTTAGCACTAACCTCCTATTAATGCAGCAATATCGGGCACTACAATCAAGGTTCCTGTGAAGTCACATCTGTCTCCTGCTTGTGCACTTTCCACAGCCTCAGCCCGCAGTATAATCTCCACACTGCGTGGAATAGCACCATGGGGGAGCTCTGCTTGAGTTTCTTGAATTCTCAGCTAAAATGCAAACCAATACAACATATTTTTATATAAAGTCTTACATGCAAAAATATTCCAACAAATGTCATGGAAAGACAACAAAAAAAAAAAAAAGATTAGTCACCACTTATAACTTTCTCTTTAGAGAATATTTCAGTATTAAGGAATGACAAGGCGGGGGTTATTTGGGGGGGGGGGAGAGTTACTTATGCCACGCGATGTCCATCATGAGGAACAGCTTGAGTGACTTAACATAATGAGAAATGGGTAATCCCTCAATAACCCACATCCTGGCATGCCTCATTGGGATTATACAAATGAACCCATGTGTAAAGAAATAAAATGATATAGCTCTCTTTTTCATAAATAAATACCCCCCCTTAGCCATAGGATATTGCGGGATTTTCCCCCCACAGGTAAAGACCTTGGCTGACCAATTAGGTTGCAAGATTTTTTTTTTTTTTTTATTTTTTTTTTTTTTTTTAATATATCCATTGTACACTACACACACACACACACACACACACACACACACACTCCATCATGATCTTGGCTCAAGGAGCCAGCACCCACAAATCAACCAGTTGGATTCAAACCAAAAATGCATGCATGCACCACGTCCTGCATGTGGTTCTCTAACTTTTGCATCTTTTTGCTTAAAGAAGAAGCACTTACAAGTAGATTTTAATAAAGTACCCTTAAAAGTGCAACAAACCCAAATAGTTCAGACGAGGGAGAATGGGTTGATGTGTTGCTATGGATGAATAACACTCTCAGATGATGAGTTTTCTTCCAACAATGAGGATTCATCCACATCCACACACATTGCACTGACTAGCAGTATAGAGTGGGGTGGGGGGTGGGGGGAGTACTGCAGCTATTTGGGGAACAAGGTCTTCAGTACAGAAACCTGAAAGTCTGCATCTTTCTTTATGGGACTGAAGAACAGGAGGCAAAAGTGTGAGTAAATGTCCAAGTATTTGCTATACAGATTTGGGCAGAGTAAATGGGCTTACGGGCTGCAACTGATGTGGTCATATCTGTGGTGGAGTGGGTGACTAGTCCACCCAGAACAGAGATATGAAACATGTAGCAAGGAGTAATATGGGACTTTTATCCACCGAGAAGTTTTTTTAGACACAGGCAGGCTTCAGTAAAAGTGACAAACAACTATTTGACTGAACCTCTAATGGGTTCCATTCTATGGAGTTAGAAGCTAAAAGCCTGTATAGCATCCAGGTGATGAAGAGTAATTTTCCTCTTTGTTGGAATAAGGCCTTGGGAATAATTCAAAGTGCAATGGACTGGTTACCATGAAACTCAGACACACATAGGCAAAAGCCTTTTGTGCATTTTAAGGACTATAGTGCTGTTATAAAAAATAGTCTGCGTCAATGCAAAGAGGCTCCAGCTTACTTACTCTCCTAGCAGAGTTAACAGCAACTAAAAAGGCTGATTTCCAAGACAAATGTAATTATAAGAGTCCAGTGATTAGTGGGGGGCAGTGTAGATAAAAAGTTTAAAGAAAGGGTGAGCCAAATCAGAAGTACACTTTGGTGGAATGGAATTTTCTGGTCCAGCATAATCAACATACAAGTTTTCAGAGCACTTTAGCACATCTGCTAGATCTGTGGATAAACTTCTACCAACACTATATAAAAAAAATTTTTTTGCTATATGCAATTTATAGTTATTTCTCCGCTTTCTTCCCATAATTCCTGGGACCCCAGAAGAGAGCAGTGCGTGCACATGGACACGCACGTGCACTCCAGGTACCTGCTCAGCCCACTTCTGCATCACCCCTGGCAATCACCAGGCTCCCCCATAGCCCAAACTGCCATCCATCCTCAACTGGGTGGCAGCCAAGGGACAGGGAAATACTTCATCCCTCCCCAGAGAGGACAGCTGCCTCACAGCAGCTCAATCCTGCTCCTCACGCCCCCGCTGACCCCCAACAACCTGGGCTCATTCCCAAACCCAGGTCACGTGAGGTGTGGTGTCCAGCACCTCAACCCCTTAACACCACCAGGCCGGCCTAATTTATTTATTTATTTGTTTATTTTTTTTTAAACAGACACATTTGAACTGGAGTCTAACAAGTGGATACGAACATGAAGAGGTTTTCCAACCACACAAACAACTACATCTCAACCAGTCAGCCTACTGGTTAGGGTTGTTTGGGTAATCTTATTTCAGCAAAAATGTAGGATTTCAGATTTTTTTGTCCGAAATCCAAAATCTTAAATAATTTACACCCCCCCCGTGCAGGCCCCCCACCACACACACACACGCACAGCAGTTAATTAACCCACTGCCCAAACCACCCTCAAGCCCCCAACATCCTCCCCTCCCCCCAGCCTCGGAAGAATTTAGTGATGGCCCAACATTCCTATAATAAAGAAAAAGGTTCCTATAATAATAAATATTTAAAAAAAAAAAGCCCTCCTCCCACCCATGTTTTAATGTTCACTACACCAGTTCCCCCCTCCCTTGCACAACAAGCCAGCATCAACAGTTCATTAGCCCTCTTCCAACCAATACACCCACTGGCCCTCACTCCCCCCACAACAGCAGCTAAATAATTACCCAGTCTTTTTTGGTGGGTGCCAGAAAGGACTGTATGAGATCGGTCCCACGGTGGAGCTGAGTGCACTCATCTTACAGAGTCTGCCTGCATATGCCACAGAAGGGACAAAAAAGGCTTGTGTTTTTTGGGAGACAACATAGGTGGGGTAAGTTGTGGTGAAACTTGGTTGAATTAGTGTATTGTTAAAGGGTAAATCTAAGACCAGCCAGAGTAGCCCACATTTAGGGGTCATAGTATGAGAACTGTGTCTAGCTCTGTAGTTTGGGGTAAGGTTGCCAACTGTCTGACTTGGGGCCTCAGCTACTTGATAATGGAACTTCCACAGCCAGTAGCACACCACCAGGAAGGGAGCAGGTTTTGCATAAAAGCAGCCAATGCCAATGTGTCCAGCACGTTCTTTTTCACTGGAAATAACACCAACAGCTTAATCTGGTTCAATTTCGTTTGGTTACCATCTATATCCCCTCCCCCCCATCGCCCCTGAAAAAGAGACTTCTAGTCTCAGTGGGCCTACCGGTTCAACAAAATTCAGAAGGAAGCGGAGAAGTTGGAGACTCTGCTGGTTGACTAAGGCAAGATACTGTGTTCACTACTGTGCAACAGTCACTGCTGGGAAGGGTGGACGATCAAAGGGAGGTCACAACTGGTAATAGGAGCAACACCAATCTAGGGTAGGAGTATATAAAGATTTAAACAAGGTATGGTGGAAACAAAAAAGGGGAGAACTAGAAACACCCCATCAGGGGCTTTTGGCAGACAGCAATCTTTCTTTCAGAGCAAGGAGCAGCTGACTAAAGAGCTAGAACTTTTCTTACTAATAGAACACTTCTAACTCAGGAGTCAGAGCCTGTTGGGATTAAGCAACCGGATACTTTATTAGAAGTGTAGGGTCTCAGTTAAGGTAAAAAAAAATTAAAAAAAATAAAAAAATGAGACTGTTTTTCTGTATTGGAGGAAGGTGACTATCAGCTTCTCAGTTTGCCAAGTCAGGAGGACAGCAGTTCATTGGGGGTGTGGCTTAGGCAGCAGAAAACCAGGTGTCTCCAATTACAGTTCCCTGCTGCTAGCTTTTGGCAGACAGCAATCTTGCTTTCAGAGCAAGGAGCAGCTGACTAAAGAGCTAGAACTTTTGTTACTAATTGCCCTCCTTCCCTCCCACCCTTAGCCAGTTCCACTTTTATAGGTACTGGATCTGATTGACAACAGGAACTTCCTGTTTGGCAGTAGGAAGGGAAGGATCACAGACATACAAGTTTCGTCATCCTTGAAGGAAAAGAGTAGCTCTCCCTCCCCTCAGCTGCTGGAGGTCTGACTGAGCAAGGAAGAAGGAGACTACCAAAGAATACAGAAAGTTCCTGTCCCAGAACAGAAAGGGCAAGAGCTGTAAGAGCACATAGGCAGTAGGAAAGTAGGTGGAAAAATAGAGGGGGAGAGAGTAAGCATACAAAGCAACAGGAGAGGGGCCACAAAATAAGATATCATGGGAGTGGTGCAATGCAAAGGCTGTGGGGCTGCAGTCTTCCGGGAGATGTTTTGGAGGCTGTGATGCAGCCCTATTTGCAGGCACCTCTCCGGTCTGGGGGGAGGAGGTTTCCCATCTCTAGGCTGACCTGGCTAAGATTCATGAAACCTCCTCCCCCACCCAGGGACCATCAGGGCCACCGCCGCTTCCTCAGAGGTTGCCAAGAAAGAGGAGCAGTTGGACCAAGGTGGGCTCAGGGCGGGTGAGGGTGGTGGAACAGAGGGGCATCCATCCAGCTGTACCTCTCCACAATTCATATGCCGTTCTGGTGGAGAGTGGTTCCCTCTATGGAGGCACCTGCAGTGGATACCAAGGAGGATGTTAGGAACCTCTACAAAGGAGATCGACAGGATGGTGGCACGGGACCTCACAGGGGAAGGAAACAACTCCTAGTGGGGGACTCAATCAATTGGGGATAGAACTGGAGGAGGGAGGGGAGAGGGAGGCAAGGTGCCTGCCTGGTGCCATGACTTGGAGGAACAGGGAGTGAATCCTCAGGATCGCGGTAGCAGCTGCACGGAGGAGGGAGTTGGATGCCATTGTCCACCTAGGGACAAATGACCTGGCTGGGAATGGGATCAGAGCAGTGCAAGAGGAGATTGTGGAGTTGGGGAGGGGCCTTAGACAAGTAGCACGTACAGTAACCTTCTCAGAGGTGCTACCTGTCTATGGCAAGGGAGAGGCTAAGGTACTCCACACCATGGGATTCAATGAATGGTTGACAAACTGGTGCAGAACTCAGGGGTTTGGCTTCATTGGGGACTGGGGGTCCACCTGGAGGGATACAGGCCTATACTGGCGTGATGGTCTGCATCTGTCCAGGAGGGGAGCCAGGATCCTAGGTGATAGGTTTAAATGCTTCATTGGCAAGCATTTAAACTAGCCAAGGAGGGAGTCGCTGAAAAGGAGCAGGGAAATCCCAGCCTCCCCCCACAAAAACAGGGTAGGTAGTGAGGTAAACATCGAGCAGACAAGTCAATAGGGAGCAGGACAGGGGTAAATGGAAAAAAGGTAGTAAGGCCAGGGATGGAGTTAAAAGGGGTAAGGCCATCAAAAAATGGAGTGTGATGAGTACCAATGCCTGTAGTCTGGATAACAAGCTCCCTAAACTAGTGCCTTGATGGAAGAGGGACATCTGGATATCGTGGTGGTCACAAACATGGTACACAGAGAACCATGATTGGGATGACAACATACCAGGGTACAATCTACAGGAGAGCCACAGAGGGTAAAAAGAGTAGTAGCTCTCTATGTAAGAGAAAGTATCAAAGTAACAGAACTAAAGGGTAAACCAGGAGCAGAGGAGGCACTGTGGGTCATCCTGGAGACAGGAAATGGCACCACAATCCACACGGGGATTGTATACAGACCTCCATCTAGGGGGAGGCAATGGACAAGGAAATGATAGAAGGCATCCTTAGAATGGCAGAAAAAGGAGAGATATTGTTGATGGGGGACCGGAATATACCAGATGTTAATTGAAGCACCTTTGCTGCAGCAACATCCAAGAGCAGGGTCTTTCTTGATGCCCTACTGGGGGCATGCCTCAGACAGCTAGTGTTGGAACCCACTAGGGAGGGAGCAGTCTTAGACCTGGTACTCAAATGGGGACGGAGCGAGTATCTTGGATTTAAAAGTGGGTAGCCATCTGGGAACAAGTGACCACCAAACAGCGTGGTTCACGATAAACACAGCCGTAGAGTCAAGCCATACAAAAGCAAGAGTATTGGACTTTAGTAGGGCTGACTTTGGGAAAACGGAAGTGCACCTCATGAAAGCACTAGCAAACTGGCAAGAAGGAGGGGTGGAGGAACAATGGGGAAAAAAATCAAAACAGCCATCACTGAGGCAACAAGCCTTTGTGTGAAGCAAAATTGACAAAACAAAATGAAGGAAAAAAACACTATGGTTCTCAAAAAAGAGGTGGCGGAGAAGGTTAGGGACAGAAAGATAGCATTCAGGAAGCATAAGGAAACACAGAAGAAGGAGCAGGATAGAGAACTGTACCAGTTAAAGCAGAAGGAAGCGGGGAAGGTGGTCAGAATAGCAAAGGCCCAAACCGAGGAAAAGATGGTCAACTCAGTTAAGAAGGGGATAACACCTTTTATAGATATTAGGGAGCGAAGAAAGACCAAGGGATGAATAGTAAGGATTAATAAAGGGAAAGGGGATGGGCAGAGGGCAACAGTGAAAAAGCAGGGATACTGAACAAATACTTCTGCTCAGTATTTCCAAAAGGGGAGGGGGGAGGTACCTAAACCAAAGAATAGAAGCACTCTGGATGGGGGGCGGGGGTCGATACTAGTCCATTCACAGAAGAAACGGTCATGAAAGAACTAACTGAAGGTGAACAAAGCAATGGGGCCTGATGGGAATTCACTCCAGCATTCTAAAAGAACTAAGGGGAGAACTAGTGACACCACTGACTACCCTTTTTAATAAATTATGGGAGGATGGTGTGGTACCAGAGGACTGGAGGAGGGCAGATGTGATTCCCCTTCACAAAAGTAAGAGCAAGACAGAGGCAGGAAACTATAGATCTGTTAGTTTGACCTCAGTGGTAGGGAAAATGATGGAATCACTTCTGAAGGAAAGAACTGCTGAGTATCTAGAGGCCAGTGGGGCACAGGACCCAAGGTAGCATGGAATCACAGTGGGAAGGTCATGTCAGACAAATCTAAGATTTCTTTGACTGGGTGACCAAAGTAGTAGACCAGGGAAGGGCTGTGGATATGACCTACCTAGACTTTAGCAAGGCATTTTATAGTCCCACACAAAAGATTAACAAGTTAGCTAGCCTGGGAGTGGGTCCCAGGGTTGTAGCCTGGGTCAAACATTGGCTGGACAACAGGATGCAGAGGGTAATAGTAAATGGAATACACTCTGAAGAATGGGGGGTTACTAGTGGGGTACCGCAGGGTTCAGTACTGGGGGGGGGGGGACAGGTCCTCTTTAATGTCTTTATAGATGATCTTGCAGAGGGACTGGAAGGGAAAGTATGCCTCTTTGCAGATGAGACAAAGATCTGCAACAGGGTTGAAACACAAGGGGCGTGGAAAGGATGAGAAAGGACTTGGCAAGGTTGGAGGAATGGTCAAAAGTATGGCAGCTTTGATTCAATGCAAAGAAGTGCAAAGTAATGCACCTGGGAAACAAAAACCCAGGGGAAGAGTACACAATGGGGGTACTGACAACAAAAAAGAAAGGGACCTAGGGGTAGTCATC